>DWEC01003058.1:0-10980 GCA_018245735.1 Microceris miodesmiata
GGTATCGATAAAGTGAGTGATATTGATAAATCAGTCTAATATATCAAACTAATATATTATAACGTTAAAAATATTAGACGTTTTAAAAATAACGTATCGTTATAACGCGATATTAACATATAACCGTTGCGAACACCTCTACTTACAATAATGACACAAAAGTGTCGCGACACTTTTCGTAAGAATTTTTTCCGTCTAGCCCCCTTTCACAACGCGCGATAAGGAACTTCGTTCCAATAGGCATATAACGTTGTGGTCCTAACCAAAGACAGCAACTACTAATGACTGTAAATTATCATATTATACAAATACGGGCTATTGTTAGACGAAGAAGCAACCAAATAAAAGAAACATCAGTTTAATAACAAGTGGCTCTCCTTAGTTTTTGAGTAGCACGCAAGGGATCGTGTCAATAATGAAACAAATCGCACTGACGTATGTTACAATCAACGTCCAGCACGACTCCCGACTGGACAGCACACAGTGTACATTGTACACGGCGGCACAAGCGGATTAGCCTTTACTGTCCGTCTTTGATCTAAATCGGAACGTCATTTCCATTCGCAGTCGGATATGTGCTGATTAATAAGCTGCTTCCACTGCGAATGCTATTTTCGTATACCTTACTATCTAAATGAATGACTGTTACACTTCATTATGTTTATCCAGATCATCTTAGAACTTGTGTGAACATTTCAGTTCATGGTATTTAATTGCAATTGGTGTGCGTGATGTGAAAAAGTCATCATTATCTGTCTATAATGATAGATAATATGTATAGTTAGCATTGTGTGCTCTGCTTACCCCGTAAAGAACATGACCTTACAATATAATAATATAAATGAAAAAACATCATGCCTGTATTTTCCCGAAGGAGTAGGCAGAGGAGTAGTACTCCTACGGTTTAACAGTCAATCGTTCCCTGTGATAGAGCGTGAGTCGATTGCCATAATAATTGTTAAGTGAAAAATAAATATTTTTCAGCTCATGCTCTGAATATTTCAGCCGAGCCCACGTTCTACCTAACACGCAGTAGGAGGTATGTGGAAATTGAAGCGAGGTTCGCGATCCGCATACCAAATGTGGGTATCGACTCAATACTTTATTAAACAACCAAAGTCTAGTAAGTGGGGAATTGCAAATGGTCGTCTGTTTTATACTATGACTAAGAGAACGTAGAAATAAAGCTATCTGTTCACTAGGCATGACTGGCTCGTAAGTCCACTGAATAGCGATTCTGCTGGCTAAGCTATAGTCGAATCTAAGCGCATAGGATTATTAATTAGATTCACTATTGTTATATCAGTTAAATCAGCCAGTATAAGTTATTAACAAAATTATTTATAGTATAATATTAATCACTAAATGGACCGTAGACATGGGGCTCTTAGTAATATTAGTCGAAATGGTCTTAGTTGAAATAAACAATTTTAGAAACATGTACCTACATATATATTTTTGAGTATGATTCGACTCTTAATATTAGATGTTTAAATATCTAATGTGTTTCTGGTACTCATACACACAACCCTAATTAAAGATTGTGACATTCGTTTCACGACTAGTAAATTATATTCACAAACATGTAGACGTACAGACAGACTACATACAATGTACCAGTTACTAATGTTCGGGTCAAATGTTCGTTTTTTTTCTGATAATATAAGAACAACTTATGTACTTTCATTCGCGTACGACAGAACTACCGATATTGTAGTAAAAGATAATCATTTTGATTATATAATGAAAGCCCGTCGATAACAATAATGTAACTGTAATAAATAATGTACGGATGAATAATTTTTTTATGAAGCTATATTGTTCTCAATAAATTTAAATAAGCATCAGGATATATGAAGTCAATGTTGCGTAGTAACGCGTAACATAGTTACTACACGAGAACAAAGGATATTTCCATTGCGGAACATCTATTCGCATTTTGCTGACAGCTTGTTACTTACTCCTGCTGCCAACCCTTTTGTTTTTCGTCTCTCCACAGTCTATTTATTAAAAATTTATTCTGCAGTTCAATAAATAGACAAAAAAGATGTAATTGCTAAGACAATTATATTTTTCAAGCGTTTACTTACATATTGCGTCATAAACAAGTTTTCCAGAATATGCCGCTAAATTAACTATTAGCTAATATCTGAAATATTTGATCACTATCATCATCACCGGCCTCTCTCGATGTCCACTGCTGGACATCGGCCTCCCCTAATCGGCGCCACTCCTTTCGGTTGATCACTATTAGTGAATCTCAATCTCTCTCGGCATTTGCATCCATCAACATTCGCGCTGTCTGTATTGTCATAAGTCAGTCAGAAGAGAGAAACCTTCACAGCTGGCGTGCGTGTACGAATAGAGTGGCAAATATAGGAGAAGCACATTAGGTATGTGAGATGTTTGACACTCGCCACTCCCTGATCACCCCTCAAGGAACCTGGTGTGATGATGCAATAATAATAATAATTGTACAATATAGAAGGTCTTAAGAAATGATAGGGGGTGCAGTGGACAGATTGCAGCGTGTGTTTCCCAGCTCGGTCGGTACATCCGGCGCACGCACGCTAACCTGTTGTGCGGCGGGGAGGGCGGCTATCGACCGGGGCGAGGCAGTCCCGGCCGCGCGGTGCCCGTCGCCAAACGTGTCCCATTGCGTCCCAGTGCCTCAGTGCCCAGTGCCCAGTGCCCGTTGTGCCCGACATGCAGCCCACACCACGCAGGCCGCATTGAACCTACGATTTCAGGTACGTGTATATTTTTCTCCGCGCCCTGCGTCTGTCGCGCACTATATATAGCTTCGGCATTTGTTTGATCATTGTTTGGGTGCTGCTTTTGGCGTGTTCGATTCGATTCTTGTCCCGATCCGCTTTTACGAATCTTCGTCAGGTGTGTGTGATGTTCGCCGTTATCTTTATTTCATTGTTGTTTATTACATATTTTTATTGATACTCGACTTTATGAAATGGCTCTCGGAAAATTATTACGCCTGCGGCCAACGATACTTAATGAAAAATGCTTTTATATGTTCATATGTAAATTTCAATGTATATGATATGTACGTTTCTTCATCATTTTTATTGGTTATTACATAAATACTTATGTATTATGTTATATCTTTTTTATTTATAATTTAAATTTGTTTTAATAATATTTTTGTTTAATTTTATTTTTACATTTCGCAGTAATAATAATGCAAAATAAACTATTTAAAACAGTGTAATCTATATATCTAATCAAACTATGTAATGTTGTTATGTCCAGATGGCCAGCTCCGTGCACAATGAATATTAAACTACCCACATGTGCCAATGGCCACTTATATTGCATATTTCTATTCTTAGTTAGTGTAAATCAATAATGATTGCAGTTCACGACGTGAAGTGTTCGTAAATTATTACAGTTTTCCGTACCAAGCATCTGGAATAAACGACACTAAGCAATACAAAGTATGGCGGCCGACAATATTAGCTTTTTGTTCCCGTCTCCAATAAAATGACTTCTACTGCCTACATTTATCTATTTTAAGTCTCTTATGTTGTGAGAACAAAACCTTTTAATAAGTAGATGTCAAACAATTAAAAGATCTTGAATTATGTTTAGATCAAATGGATAGAATTTCCGATAAAACGGCTTCACTATATTCAAAAGTTTTTCCCATTTTAACATTTAAATTTATTAACGTACAATTTCTTTTCTGTTTCTCTCCTTCATCATCTTGCAATTTTACTACGAGCACTTTTTTCCCAAACGAGCATTACTCAAGAATTCTTCAGCCGTTGCGCACTTCTTGTCTGCGGATACATTGATCTCACTTTAACTTGACCTTTCCTTTCATTAATCTCTCGATAGGTGATCTAATCAAAAGGGGAAAGTTCTGGAGGACGTGCCGGAGAGGTGGCAAATATCTCGAAAATTTTTGAAGCACATTGCTCTGATTTGGTACCTTTAAACAGGAGATCATGATTTGGGACTGGTAGTATTTGTAAGACCCTTATAACCAAGCAACTTTCAAGCAGTAGATTTGTCTTTTGTTTGCGAAGAGAATGGCAGAATTAGGCAGAATGCCTATCTCTTCTGGGAAATCCAAGCGTACTGTTACGAAATTGAACCGCTTGTTTTATTTTCTTCTGTTACATTAAGTTTGTATATAATTGAGATTGGGACGATTATACTATTTGTCTCAAAAGAGCATCGAGTTGCCAGATAGAGAGAGCATCGAGTCGCATACACACACGCCGGTTTAAATACTTTCTGAAATATATATTGTTCAAAAAAATAATAATAAAACAAATATATACACAAAATTCATATTCATTCGTCTATACACAAAATTCATGTCGATTAATTATTACTAAATTGCCAACTCTATCGCGCGCCCTGGTTACCCGCAGTAAAATAGTTTTCGCACGATTTACTATCTAATATATACATACAGCGTAAGGGTCTGTGTGTACGCAACATCCCATCCCTTGGGTACAAACACACTGTTACTTGTAGGAGCAGTGTTGTCAACACAACTACATTATTCAAACGCACGTCTTTATGTTTCGAGCAACAATCGTTTAATTACAAGTTTATAACGAACAACTTGTTAAACTGCTTATTGTTGTAGAGAAGGCACTTGTGTAGGTTCTATTACAAGGCCTCTTGGCGAGACGATAACTTTGTTAAATATTAGATGCCCGGTCGGCTTGACCATTTGTATCTCCTATAACAAAATAACACAGTATTCAAATGAGCATTTAGAATATAACGCTAATGTTGCTTTAAATTCCATGTATTAGTAATTGCAATACACCCAAATGTTACTTTACACTGGAATAGATAAATAAATAACAAATAGACAACATCCGGGATACTGCTCAAACCCAGTTCTAAATCAAGAAATTACTATTTATGCGATGCTCAGACAGACAAAAAAATAATAATTCAAAAAAGGATGGCTAAAACAAGAACTATTAATATCTAATTCACATAACGGTTATCTTCATCGCTTATCTTCCGTTATCTTCATCGCTCAGACGAATACAGGTTTATCACACGTGCGAAATATTAAAGAAACATTGAATATATTTATGTTAACAGATATAAGACATTCCCTTAGAGAGGTGAAAAACCCAAGCATAATTCATGTGAAAGGTCAGAAGCGCACGAAACGTGTTAATATTTAAATGAACGATTAATATAAGTTTTGAAGGTGCTGTGGACAGGGTCCTGGTGTGACAGTCATGAAGAGTGTTCTTGTTTTGGAGTTTTTACATCACCTTAATACCGGAGAGGACACGTAACTACTTTAAAATTTACTTCGGTGTTGATTACCTACTCACTAAAAAGGAATCGTTCATTATGGATTCTTAGAAGTGGAATGTCAAAAGAACAAAGGATAACTCCAAAATAATATTTTTGATATTAATATATTATTGTGTTATTATTGCTTACTTATGTGACGCATTTAAGACAGCAGCCCACGTATTCTCTCAATTACGTTCGCGGTCTGTTTCCACTGCGCAGGTCCGTGTACGATTCAGAACTGGATAGTTCTGGATTTCGGGTTCAGTAACAGATAGTCTACCTATCCATCGTGTCTCGCCTGTAGCAAATTTTCATGTGTTTTCGTTTCCAAGTTTAAATACATAAGCTTATTTAATTATAATGTTCTTACGGCAAATCGCTTACAGGGTTGGCAAAAAAATCGAGGGCCGAATATTTTTATACATTTTACATCCACACTTACAGTCTTTATCACTCTCTTCATACAGCCACTGATTGGCTATTTACCTATGAAGACAACAGCAGCAGGCCCATCAGTTAAACGCACAGTAAGAATGTGTGAAAAATATGAAAACTAAACATCAGTGGGAAGTAAACGGTCTACATATAACCTGGCCTCCATAATTTTGATGCATTTGATGTAAATATAGAAAAAGTTGCTGAAATCAGTTGTGAAAGACGGCTTGATGAAATTCATAGTTTTACGTAAACATAGCAGAAGGTAAACACAAACAAATAGCAAGAAACTGCGAATATATATACAGAATAAACGACTTAATACACGCTTTTTGTATTATAAAAGCAGCAGGTAACACGGTGGCGGCATCATTTATATTCTGAGATTAGCTATACCAATTCATACATCCATTCATCAACCTTTTGAGATCCACTGGTGGACATAGGTCATCATAGGGTCCCATCGGTAAACTACCTACGGCAACTGGAACTTGGATCGCCCTCCAGCTTCAACAAAATATATTCCATTCGTACCAATATACAGGAAGCAATCTGTACGTATTAATTAGAGCATCTTTTATTACCCGTACTCCACAATAAAGGATATTTATAATCGAAGTTGCAATCGAGCTTTAACATACATACGTAGATAAAAAAGTCATTAAAATTTCGTTATGATCATAAAAAATACTATCTCATTGCGATCGCCCCATGATGGAATGTCTTATCAATGATGGATGGAGGCGAAGCGCGTCCCAGGACGAGGGGCGCGCGGCGGAGCCATTAGAGCAGCCATTAAAGGTCAACACGATATGGCTTTTAGAGAACATGTTCTATTTGTTCTGTGAATACGCGACATTCGTGTCTCGGAAGATAATTGTTACTTTTCCCTTTTGTTTCTTTCGGCGAAAGGTGACATATTTCATAACAATTTGGTAATAAGCGTCGCCCAAAACAGGTGAATAATACTTTTCGCAGAACTGGATGATATATATATCGTATGGGTCTGAACAAATATTTATAAGTTATTACCTATTTTGCTACCCAGTTTTCTAGACATTTGTTCAGTGATTGCAAAGGCTTCAACATTTTGGGTTAAATTAATAACTCTAGTGCCTTCCTTAGGAGATATCCTGGTTGTTATTAAAATATGACAAATAAAATAGATGAAATATATTAAAACAGTTATTTATTCTTAGTGTCGTTATAGAATCGAAATGAGGTTATTTACCAGTGCATTGCACTTATCTAAAATCAATTAAATTTATCAAAATTTTATATTATTTTGAATTATTTATATTTAAAGCACTATAAATAAAAAAATAATCTCCAAAAGCAGCGCACTCGCACGAAGATGATGAATGTAGAAGAAGCACGTCTAAGCAAGCAGATCTAGAAGGATAGTAAAATGTGGTACTTGATGCTATCTACTTATCCCGTAAGGAGCCTAGTGCGTTGATTCAATACTAATCATAAACAAATGTTGGAATATACATATTACACGATGAGAACTTAACGAGATGGGTACGAAATGGGCCGTAAAGATGTTGCAGCACATAAAAATAAAATTGCCATTTTCGTAAGTTGTTGAACAAAAATAAATTTGATTCTCGCCCCTTCGATACGAAGGCTATATCGCAAGGCTGTTGGCAGAACCGTCTACAGCGTAGCGCTACGAGGTTGCTACGTCGTAGACTATTTATCGCCTCGTAAAAGTTTAAATTAACTGTTTTCTTGTACGGTGTAATAAAAATTGATATTTTTTTCAAAGTGCACTTTATAATTTATATTCTTGTATATATTCCTTGTCAAGGTTATTGTATATGTTCAACATATTAAACAAATTTCGTACGTATGGATATTATAATTTTCATTCATAGATTGATCCTTCCAGAAGCTTTTATAAGTCCGCTGTTGGACAAAAACACTCCTCATCGGCGTCATAGCGCCCGAACTTAGCCTTTTTAAATGTAGATGCATATTACCAGGCGGCAGGGCGACCTATGCACCTTATTGTAATTATTTTTATTATTGTTATTTTATTATACGGTAATAACTTAAAAGTTTATAAATAGGTATATTTTAACTTGAATTTGGATTTAGAATTTATTTTAAGTTAGAAAATAAACACGACGTAGTAAGATAGAAATGTAGACAGGAAAACTCTGACATGTCAAAGTCAATATCGGTCAATTGACTAACACAAAATGTTCATCAATATAAAAGGCGGTCGAAAACATTGAACCGGACCCGACTGTGCCCCAGAGAAATAACGAAATACCACATATGTCAAAGCCTAGCTCGTTGTAGAGACACATTCGTTGTAGAAACACATTTTATATGTCAGGGTGTATGTCTCTCCATTTACAAAGAGACGTCTTCAATCTAAATAATTATTTGGGAGCTACAAAGATAAGAAGCTTATGATATTCCTACACAACCTTCGGTGCGCGGAAGAATCGATGTGCGGTACATAATTTTGTTTGTTTCGTTCCTTCTGTTTCAGCTTTAATCGCACAATAACACCAAAATGTTTTGATTAATTTGACTACAGTACTAGCTACATGCTTAGATACAATTTTATCGAAAACTGTATAACCTAACTAATGTTACTAACAGTCCCATTCCTACAGACCAGTTGGCTAACCCCGGGAGCTATCCTTATTGACTACTCGATGTATTATCTGAACTAATAACAAAATCAGTCCTGCTACTACCTTATTAATATTTAGGGTGAGTAGCAGATTTATGGGAGATATTGCCCACTTAAACTGCTGCCTGCGCCCTTTTTTTATAAATCCCCTAACTTTTATAATGATCTTTGGATGTTTCCAGAATGTTCTATAGAAACTTTAACTCGAGAAACATCTAAACTTTCCTATCCTCAACTCGTTTTTCCCTTTCTTCGCACTTTCATACATTTTTTATTACAAAATCTTTTTGCTACCATCTGTATTTTAAGGTTACGGAAGTTTTCACAGCTCTTGCAAGTCCCTAAATTAATTTAAAATTCTTATAAAGACTAAATATTAAAAATCATGAAGCAATAAAACTCCTTAATTGTGTATATTACGACGCTATATATGTATTTATTTCTTCATAATTATGTCTTTAATTGTCTTCTACCCTTACATATCTGTATTGCCATCAGCCGACCTTGGTCAGTCAGAGAGATACAAGGTCACAAGGAAAGACTCAACATTTCCGATAAACTTTTTTGCTACAGTAGTCCTAAAGTGCATAATTTACGCTCAAATGCAGCAAAACTTTATGAAATTGCTATTACAGAGACAATTAATGTACGGGGTTCGTTAAGGACAGTCCTTCCACTCATTTTACATACACTCATTTTAACCTTTCTCTTTGACTCTGTCTACCCCTTCGGGGCTAATAGGCTTGATGTTACGTCTTTTTTTATTTTAATCTCGAACTAATTGTTTTTAAAGCTACGTGTGTTTCAGTCTATAGGTTGCAAATTTACGATGTCGAACCACGTGCACATAAGGAGAGACGTGGCAACGTGGCTGTTGTCAATTTAGAATAAAACTTTTTACAAACATACATATAGCAATAGGGTGTCGGTTAGCCTCAAAAGTTCTAGAACGTGTCTAGTAAATAGCAGCGGTTATAAATATTTAATAAGTAGCACATGTAAGTTGTGTCGGAACGCCAGGGGGTCGGCGCTCGAAGACGACTGGAATTATCTATTCACGACGCTGGAGGTGACCTGGTTCGAGTTTTATGGAGCGCGGTAATTGCTCGACACTATTGCTTGGTAGTTGTTAACGACGGCGAATACAGAAAAAAATCCACGGGGAATATTCTTGACGACACAAGAGGGTTGGGGACGAGCTTTGTCTGAAAAAATACTGCTCGGCGTTCACTCATATAAATTAGATTATAAAGAATTTAATGGTATTGAGAGGCATTTGTTGATCAATGGACTGAGATACGTTGGTGGAAGCAATGATGTGCTGAGTGTAAGAGAGGAGATAATGAGAACCTCTTGAATATTTATTAAAAGTTATGTCGCTACATTATTGGTATAATTAAAGAAACTCATAAACATTCGTTATAAATTAGACAAAACGAAAGCAAATTTCCATGTTGATCATATGAAAGAAAAATACAGTACAAAATGAACCGCATGAACAAACACAAAGCTAACATACAAGTTAATATGGAATACAACAGACGGGAAGCTATCGACGTTTCAAGTGGTGCAATTGAACAACGATACGCGGCCACTCGAGTCGTCTGTTCCCCGCGTAATCTCACCACGTAAATTATAATTTGGCTACATTATGATTGTGAATCATCTTTTGGAGAATATCTGCATACAGGCGAGTACATCAGTATACGAGTAGCATCGTGCACATACGAGTAGGTACATATGGTCTCAAACTGTGTCATCCACTGTGACAGTTAAAAGCTTTTGTCACTTGAAAATTTTTAACTATCGAACTGGACCGCGAAAGGGTTGTCCTCAAAGTCGTATCGCCTATTAAGATTACTGGGTCTTTGAACCAGATCATCATCTATTAACGTACCGATTAAGCTCTAGATCTTTTCAAGTGGCGTTAAGAAAACCACGCTCGACAGTTTTACGTTGATAAATTGTCAATGTACTACTTACAATTTTATTAGTGTTCTGTATTGTTGGGTAACAGTTCTTAGCCCATGTAACAGGCCTTGAGCCAAATAGGTTTTACAAATACTAAGAGAAAATAAATCTTAATAATTATAATATCTCGTGACAACCCACACCCCCCTCTGATCCGAAACTAGGCAAAGAATATGCTACCGTAATCAGGCAACTGTTATATTATATACCAACATTGATATTTTTTATTTACATCCAGGAACAGAAACAATGCGCGTTTATTTCATAAATATTTTTTTAATTGAACAGCGATGTTCACCAAAACAGGGACCAGTTATCTGGACTGGTTAAGTAATTATTAGCTAATCATTTATTGTAATGTAATCCAGATCTACGTTCGTTGCGCAAAATATAATGGTTAACACTGCTTCATCGGCTCATATGACACATAGCTGTGGCTTTCAATCACATTACAGTAGAAAATATAAGTTCCAAATACGAATATGTACATGAATATAAAATTGAGTGTCTATCAAATATGTAAGTTCGGGAAAATTCCCAGCAATTCCCACGGCGCTTGTAAATTCCCCGCGCCCCGCCTGTCGCGACCGCTCTCATCCGCATAATGGCTGCCAGTTATACGG
>DWEC01003059.1:0-10978 GCA_018245735.1 Microceris miodesmiata
TTAATATAATCGTAAATTGAGTACATCCCTCAGTTTTTTTTAAATTTCGTACAGGAAATAAAAAGCGCGTGATAAAAACGTGGACGCAATTGTTTTTTTCATGTAGCGAAAAGCAATTTCGCAGTGAATATTATTTTATGCCGAAATCACTGTCGCATTAAATTACTGTTCAAAATAATTTTCAATCATAGATAAATTGCGAACAGGGTATATTTTTATCACTAAAAGCACATCTTTAATTTATAAATTACATACTATTAACAAGTCATGCTGGTTGCATATAATCATGCCTAGTTAATAGTCGATTTAAAAATATAATCTCCGTTCCATTTCACGTTTGTGATTCGCGATGATTTTGACAGTTCTCTTAAATTTCTCTACTATATACATGACATGTAAGTAGCAAAGTTTATTTTTCTAAAATAATGTTAGTTGCGTATAATTAAACCTTAAATTACAAATAGTAGACGCCACGGAAACAATAGACATGGTTGAATAATAAATTTTAACAACAGACATTTATATTTTTTTATTATTACTTACTTATCTATTAATAATTTGGGTTATGATGGGGATATTCAAGATCGATTCATGGGGATACTCAAATTAAATTATATATAAAATTTTCGTAATTAGGAAGAACATTTTTTATCAAAGTTGACAAACGGAATATTGTTATCTGAAGTCCGAAAGATTTAAAGCAAAATGAACATAATATTAAAGTATCCCCAGATTAAGAGCGTTTAATGACAGTAGATGAAAAAGGCAGTGATGATGAGGAGAATGGAGGCGATAGGTTTAATCGCGTGGTTGGTTTTGAAGGTTTCGTTAAACATAAACCATTCGGAGTCGCCGGCAGCGTTCACTGTGCAGACGCGGGCGTGGAACAGAGTGTTGTTTGGTAGAGGACCCACGGTGTACAGTGTGTCTGGGAATATATTGTTTATATTACATATTATCGAAGTAGAAAACCGGCAGCTCAACTTAGATTATGTTGCCAAAATATTATAGATTTGTTCGAAGTCTGAACCTACAAATTAAATTTTTGAAGTGCTTTTGCTTAGGGTCGCTCCCGTAGAATAGAAACTTGAAACAGAAGATACATTAATTTAAAATTACGAGCATATCTGGTACTCGTATATCAAATACATTCCACTTAAATACAACTTTAAAGATAAATATTTAGTTACGACAACGTACAAAAATAACTTAGTTATAATTAGTCACAAGGTATTTAAAATTTTTTTTTGTAAGTTACTCATAAATATTTCCTATCTTACAGTAGTATGATGGCACTAAGCATACGTACCGTTGTATCTGGTTGGAATGACAAACTCCGATGCAAATTCCCATTCGGGAGTGGGGATGCTCTCATTTACAGGCAGCAATTGGAATTTAATACCTGTCACAAATTATACATTTGGCTTGAAATGAAATTTGGATGTTAAAAATAGTTGTTAAGTTTTCGTAACACTTTTAAAAGAAGACTAACGTATTAAAAACAGTAGCCAACTACTATACCACTTTTGAAACAAAGTGTAGTAAATAAAATGGTACCTAACTTTTATAGTGCGGTTGAAAAGAAATGGAGTTTTTAAAATCCGTAGCCAATTTTTACATTACTGTTGAAAGAAAATGAAGCAATAAAAATAGTAGCAAAATTTTATACTATTGTAGAAGAACAATTAAGTTACAAGTATTAGCCAACTTTTATGGCATGTTTGTAGTATTATTATAGCTTTTAAGGTGTTGTTATAGCGAACATACATAAAAACGTTAAAGCATAATAGTAATGTTAACTACGATTTTTAGTTTTTGCTTACAGAAACACAAATACAAAGAATATTAACCAAAAATGTAATTACTGCAATATCAATGATCTATATTGAAATCTTTCTGGTCCTTATCTAGGCAGTATTAATATACTCAAACCAGGAATTATTTTTTTGCTATATAAGGAGATTAATCAAAACTTGTTTTGATAATTCATGATATTCCTTACTCTGCACTGGAAGGTTTTCGGGGTCCTGAGAAGTCTCCTCTTCGAGCAACGTTATGTTACAGGCCGAGCACGTCACATTGAAAACCAGCTCGCTTATTTCCGCTTTGACCAAGTTCACCTGTAAAGCCAGATTGTTATTACTAAATATTGTAAAAATTCTAAGTCCTTTGCCTAGACAAGTATATGTGTGTTTAAGGTAGGCGAAGTTTTCGATACCTTGTCTTCGATACCTTTGTCTATGTTAATTCAGGATTTGGTTACACGAGGTACCTAAATTATAACAAGTTACAATATACTTTTTTATAATATGGTCAAATATTTAAAATCTTACGTCTTCTGGTGGACTGGGCTTGTTACCAAGTGACACGTGGAACACAGTGGTGGTGGTACCCTTGTTGTTGGATGCAGAACACTTGTACTCGCCGAGCACGTTCAGGTCACGGACGGTCAGTTTCAGGACTGAGCTCATACCGTCTTCGCTGAGCAGGATCTTTGATCGAGAACATGAGATTCGTTGGAGTAAAATATATGGAACATGATGTAAGTCAATAGTGGAACAAGCCTCGGGGTCTCAACCTTTTCTATATATATCGTTCATGTACAAAGATATAACTACTGAAGTTATCATATCATTTTCATATCATCACCCTCACATTCAAATTATAACGTAACATTGACGCCTGTAATCCCCGAAGGGGTAGGCAAAGCAGTGTAGTACACTCCCACGTTTCACCAGTTACGTTTACGTCCCATGGAACAGGTGGTGAGCCTATTGCTATACACCGGGCACAAATCCATGTAAAGAATTACCGTCCAATTTTTATTGGATTTTAAGATGGATTTTAAGATACATTGCTGCCCATATTTTGCGATCAACAATATTTTGTTTTATTAAATTTGATGTATCACTTAACAATAATGTTCAAATTTAAAATTCAATTAATTTATAGAATCACGACAATCCCTGGAACGTTAGGTTCTATGAATGCCTTACTTTGTCTTCTTCGTCGATGTGATCATCATAGGTGTCAATACGCCTGTACCAACGGTAGGTGGGTTGAGGATGTGCCTTAGCGCTGCAAGTTATGTTCTTCCTGAAAAGCAACAACATTGGTTGACTGTATGATGATGCTGACAGTGATGATGCTGATATTGACTGGCCCATTGGTGGTTGGAAATGGTTAGTAAACCTGTTTGTTGCACCAGGAATCTTAGTTTCGATTCCCAGCCAGAATAAATTATTGTACGTAGAGCACAATTTTTTTCTGTCCGGATCTATATAAGTATATTTATATGTATGTATGTAGTTTATCAGCGGCGTGGTTCCCACAACACAAGCTGTCTTGATTCTTTCTTTTTTGAGATTAGGTGGCCGATTGTGGACATCACAATAGGGTCCTTGTATTATTATTAGCATTTTAGTGTTATTTATTTCCCCCTCTGTGTATCATTAACTCAATTGTTCTTAAGTAATTAAGTAGGTATAATGAATTAAACGTAGGTTTAATGCATAATTTATCTTTTCTGAGAATATTAGTTGACTTGATTTTTGCACCCAATACAGTTTGCTAACGCGTATTTGGCCAGCGTGGAAGATTATAGTCTTAACCCTTCTCGTTCTCGGACGAGACTCGTGTCTAACATTAAGAAGATAAAATGGATGATGATGATAATGATGGTGAGAGTGGAAATATGAAAATAATTAACTCACGTTTCATTCATGAGGACGTAGACTTCGACAACTCCATACCTCGAAGTGTATATGTCATTATTGTCATCATCGACAAACACTGGTTTGTCTGAAACAAAACCAATAACGTGTGTAATAACAATGGGGTTAACTATTACCTGACAGTAACTTACGTAACAGTAACAGTAGTTTTATAATCTACATTTTGTCTCACTGTTTACATATGTCATTTAAATGATTCTGTAGCTACAGTGTATTTTGCAAATATTGATTATCATTGTTACTCAGCTATTTCCAGTATTGACCTGGCTGTGATGGTGGACACTGTACAAGTTTACTGCTCATATTTGCAGAATACATTTTATAGTCTCAGGCACGGAATGTATTTACATATACTTGTATTTATATACGCCCTCTGGTTCATGGATAGTCAAAAATATTAACAAATTCATCAGTCAAAAATAATTATGAATGTAAAAAAAACCCATCAGATTTGTAAGGATAGCAATATTAAGGACTCGAAACTTTTTGTGTCCCTCCTAAATGTCTTGGCGTGATAGTACAATATTAATATAAGATTTGCTTTGACCAACGTTTTTAAGGCTTTATAAAGGCTTACTTACGGTGGACAATGACTTGAACTCGCTTGTCTGTGTAATGGGACAGCGACTCTTGGGTCACTCTGCAGACGTACTCGGCCGAGTCGCGGTACGTGAGGTTCTTGATTTCCAGCTGGTAATTGTCATCCTTCTTCCTGACAACGTACTTCTTTGGGTCTTCTGCAGTCCAGGTTAAAAGAGAAGTTTAGGTAGCTTTAAGAACTTTAGTCACACCTATATTTTAAAATAATAAATTTGAAACAATAGATTTAGTAAAAATGCGCATTAATTCTAAACCACAAAGGAAGTTTTTGTTTATATACGAGAAAAATACTATGCCGTTCAGAATGTTTTTAAATGTTTGTTTCATTATCAAACAATATAATTATGCTCCAATTAGTTTCATCTAACCCTTAATATACCTAATATTATGAGCGCTAGTCAACATTGGTCGATTGCACTATCGACGTTATGCTTTTGTGTTCAGCGTCTCTTCATAACACTAATATACAATTATGGGCTTAATACGGAAATTGAATAATCTCCACATATCCATTTCTATTAATAATGCAACGCGTCAGGGAAATAGCGTTTTGCGGTTCGACCCACATTAATCACGGCTCAAATTAAAATAAGATACAATCTGCCAAATCCTATCATAATACAGGTTTACGTGAAAAATGAAAATTTTGTTCCGGAAAATGTTGGCTTCTGTTTTAATATATATAACTAACATTAACATAATGGTGCGTTGTCGATTGTTGGGAAAATTAAATTAGTCTATATCAATATTGATGCGTTTTAATGATGTAATTAATCCATTCACAATTATTGTGAACACAATGTAAACTAGGTAGTAGGTACTACGATGTTTGAAGCTTATAAGTATTATAGTTCGGTCGCGAACTTCTGGCTGGTAATCGGACTGCCCGTGACTTTTCACGTACCAATATTTTTTTGTGTATTTAAACTTCAATACAAATAAACTATTTTCATTTCATTTTCAGTTTAATGTTACTGTAATCAACTATACTAATGCGATCTGTACTGTAATTATTTATTAATATGTATGTTAATATGATGTATTAATTATTTAGTAATGTGTAAATATATAATAATAAAATTGAAAAATACTTTGTGCAAATCATCCATTAGTATGTTGATGTACTATTGACTATATATGTTGATTTTCTGTTATTTATACCTTCTAAACTTAACGTGTCTATAACTATTTTAATAATAATTTTAGTCTATACCTGGTTGGACAGCGTGTAAAGAGAAAAATTTAAAATTGTGCTTACCCATAAGAACTCGCGCGTCTCTGTACCATAGTACCACTGGTGCGGGGGACCCTTTGGCCACGCAGTCTAGTTTCACAGATTTTCCTTCGTCCCCTTGAATGACCTCTGACCTCACACTGAAGTTCACTTTCACTAAATTGGAGAAAATCCAAAAAAATGTTATATGTGTACATGTATTGAAGTTCAAATCAAAGAATTAAGCATTCTACGAATATATACAAATATTGCAGATGACATGCCTTAAAACCCCTAGTGTTTATCGACAATCAACAAATCGACAGTCACAAATCGACAGTTTTAGTGTACATTTCGTCTAATGCTAGGCGAATATAAAATAAAACATTTTCACATTTTATAAAGTGTAAGCAGTTGCTTCTTATTTTGACATGATGACGTGTCTGTGATGATGATGAATGATGATAAACATGTTTTACCTCCGACTCGAATTTCAATAGTCGCGTTGAGGTCTCCCGACCTGCAAGTCCAGTTTCCACTGTCCTCTATTTTGGCGGAATGTATGATTAGCATCAGAACGCTGTTAGTGCTGTTCACTTCTTGCCTTTCAACAATCACCCTGGTATTTTCGCTAGATCTCTCCTGGACTATTTCATTCTTGGGGGTATACCATTCTTGTCTCTGTAACATGGAAACAATACAATCTTGACCGTGTTACGATATTAAAAAAAAATAATTAACTGACTGTAATTTTAAACATTATTATACGTTTATTCCTGTTATTATACTCTTTAAACGGGGTATGACTTATCGTTTCACGATTTCGTGCTACTATTTTAAAGTTATACATAATTTACAATAAAAAGAAAGATTGAAACTAAGATTCCCTTACAAAAATGCATTAAAAATACATGTTTATATTTGTAATTATTTATATGTATGTTGATACTTACTTGTTGCAAATTAATACCCTGACAGCATATACCCTTTTTTTCGCCAGCATTGTAAACCGATGGTTTCGCCAGAATCTTCAAGGTTGGCTCTTCGCCGTCGGATTCCGATGATATAACTGGAAACAAAGAAATTTACTATGTACGTTTGTTATAACAGACCATTTCTGCCAGAATTATACACAAGTATAATTATAATCATACACGAGTAGGCTTGAAAATATGACGTTTCTTTACACCACAATATAATATCCCATGTCTTTTATCCACTAATTCCACAGAAATAAAAATGCACATTATGGGATAAACGATTTTTCCAAATTTTATGCCATTATAGCCGGGACGTCAAATCCAAACCGGAAATACTTCCAACTCTTATAGCCATTTTATTTTCGAATTAGTACTGTCAGTGTGTAATAGATGGCGTTACTTGTCTCAACAAGTAAGTACGTATTACTAACTCATATAGAATTATGTCAGTGCGCGCGTTTAAAATAATCGAATTGATTCAATATGTATGAGTACTCATATAACCACTACGTTCGCATGTGACTAGTGATATTAATTTTGATTCTTTTTCTTAATTAATGTAAATTGGTAATGTAAGGTGAGTGTTCACTGTCGCCCATTAGATTGTGTAAAACGAGAGTAGTTTAATTCTTTAGTTCAGTTCTTTTCACGCTTTTCTATACGAACGTGCCATCGATAACGTGTAAGACTGCCACATAATCAGATTATACTAGTATAAATGAAACCTCAGTCTTCGACGAATAGGTTGATTAACGAATTGTCCGTCGGTATGACACAATAGATATTGGTCATATCACACGCACATTCTTCGCTTTTGACAAACGTATTTATAATAATTATCACAGTACATACATTGGAATTGAAATCCAAACGATTAACAATTGAATAAATTGTGGACATTAGGGACTGACGAGAAATGTATAGGAAGTTACACCTTATGAGTACCTATCTTCAAACGCATGTATAACTTAAGTTTTAAAAAATATTTTGATTGAAGCTCACTTTCTAAATACATCATTTTTTAAAACACTTTGTAAGCAAGTCTTAGGAGACTAAGGTCTCTCGGAGCCACCCTCGCTGCTGATAATAAAACATTAGAAACATGGGTATTGGTTAAACTTAGACAAAAACTGGCAGACTTTGACCCGTCGTAAGTATGTACAGGCTTTATACTTACGTTGAGTGACGTCCATTAGCTAATAGTTACGGTTTTAGTAGAACTTAGTCTGAATACACATACATGTAAATAATGTAACATAAAATCATGGCTGTATTTTGTCAAAGAGGCAGGCAGAGGAGCGTACTACCTACTTCAATTTTTCACGAGAATAATACAATAGTATCATAAAGTATAAACAGGAAACGTAATAAATTCTAATATTTAGCAAGAGTAATATCTGTTTCTGGTTAATATTTATTGTTGCCATTCTATTATACCACATGTTACGGATACATACATCCGGATACATACGGATACAAATATATTTAATTCTCCTGTCTCTTATCTGCTATTGTCTACTCCATAAAGGTCTCGGCCTGATGATAGCCTATTAATAACAGTAGCAATCATACTATTTGGTTAAGATGTCTTGTCATTTTGATCCAAAAATAATAGTTATTTGTTCACATTTAAAGTATGTTTTACAGATCTCTTCGTCCGCATCTTGGAAATCCTCCTAAATTTTCTATATTTGTACGCAGCGGTACATTTTGTTCGCGTTGATCTGTTGTTCTCTGTTCGTCTGCAAATATATCCTGATCGAACCTACATGCATTTGGGAGCCTGCTTAATAAATCATGGCTAAACAACTGTCCTCTAGATTTTCTCAATCCAAACTGACATATAGACGGCCTTAGTAAAAATGTATTTTAAATTTAGCTTCTGTTATAGCTTTTTAAATTTCGTCTAGCAAACTGGCAGATGGGTCACTTAATAGTTGGTGCTGGTGGTGGTGGTACTTAATAATCGTTGCTTACGAACATTAATAATATCCAAGAAGTGATCAATGGATTGACTGGGAAGGAGAGATCTCGCCACGTCCTTCTTGAAGAGTCTCAAGTAATAGCAATTTGGGAATCCTATTATTGTTAGAAAACTTACAGTTACTGTCTGTCATGCTAACAAAGGCGAACAAGATATGTTAGTATTTTCAGCATCAGTAATCTTATCGTATTTTCGAATATCGAAGTATCGTAACAGTAACGTGCGTTCCACGAAAAAGAAAAATTAATTTCGCATTACGAACATCAGAATAATTTTATCACAAACTCACAGAACCTATGTTATTGTAATTTGGGCGAGTAATTTATGTAGCCAAGACACGTTTTGCAGCAATTTTAGCTATCGGGTAACGCGAAGTTTTAGGCAGACAGTCGCATCAAAATTCCTACCGCGTCCACAATATTCTGTCTAATAATATCCATCGTTTCATCTTTCCTATCGCGAAACTTTTATCACAGTAAGAAACACACTCATACGCCTAATATATTCACTGCTAACGTAATCGAAACTGTTGTAAAATTCGGTAGAAGAGGAAATTAAAATTTGTCGTATTGCATTTTCTTTCTAGGACTATGCATATCTTTGACGGATTTCACACTTAACTATAGGGTTTTTTGGCACGGAATATATCGGTAGATATCAATGGACGACCAAAACTACTTAATATAAGGTTCAAATTTTATATTACTTATAAGGTGCAGTTTCACTACATACATTTATCACGTACCATCTGTTCCATCAGACACCATCTACAGGATGGGTGTGGTAACCATTAAGTAATTACGGTTCGAGACGGTGATATCCGACACCAAACAAAATCGGAAACCTATCCAAAATTAGCTCAGTTTAGAATGCTCCATGTGCCAAGGAATTCCGGAAGGAATTTCGCTGGTCATATCCCGATAAAGTAAGTTAGGTAAGATAAAGTAAGTTTTGCTGCTATGCGACAAAAATAAGTAAAGATATTT
Organism: Microceris miodesmiata; assembly: GCA_018245735.1. NCBI lineage: Eukaryota > Metazoa > Arthropoda > Insecta > Lepidoptera > Hesperiidae > Microceris > Microceris miodesmiata. The sequence goes on from DWEC01003059.1 coordinate 9,498, forward strand.
TCGTTTGTGGCAAATGGCTTAATGATTAATTTCGTCGGCTCATGGTCGGAGCCAGCCGCGCCCTCCGTCCATAAGCCTATTTTTGTAGAGATATAACACGTTTTAGTGCTTATGTTATAAATGGTACCTACAATTTTATTCATATTGAAATGTACATCTACCACGCAATAGTTTATTCGCAGCTGACATGTCATGAGAGACTATATGAAGGACTATCTCAATCTTGATAATTTTGTTTAATATTGGACTTATATAAAACAGGCTCAACCTCGAAGTCTTGATCCGTATAACATGAGAACGGGTACTTTTTGCGCGTACAAGTGAAAACAAAACAAAGGTACTTTAAATTCACTTTGCCCGCAAATTGGTTTCAAGAAGAATGTTAGCAGCGTACGTAAGGGCGGGAATATGTTTCAACTCGTTTGAAACACAGGATAAACAAATGACTGTGGTTCGCGTGCACGAAGTTGCGAAACCATATGTAAAACACAGCCATAGATATGGACGATGCTAGAAACAACCGACGATGTATACATTCGTTTAAATTGTTCCACTAATTTTTCTATTCATTAATTAAAATTTTTCTACACATATCAGTGTAATTTTGCAAATAGAATTAATTTGCAATCAAATTTCGATCTTGACGAAATAATTTTAAACGAAAAGTTTAATGATTTTTAATGTCTATAATGCATGGCGATAGTTTTATATTGAAGACTGTTTAATGGATAGTTATCTATTTGAAAGTAATGGAACTGGATATATAATTCCCTAGGAAATAGGCATAGTTCATAATTAAAATGAACCGAAACTTACAAAAACAAAGCCAAGGCTACCACTGCAAGCAGCGATTGTGAATGATAAAGAAAAAAATTTCAAAGAAAGAAATGTCAAATTTAACTTCAAGAAGCTTATATTAAGTATCGATAAATATTTACAAGTAATAAAAAAAAAAACAAACCTCAGATATGTTATAATTTTATATTTCAGTTGTTATAATCATCAATCACTTTGTACAAGACAAAGTTTCTACGGTCGATTCTGGCTTCTTCACAAACGATGCTCGTAGTATCAACCTTAAATAGTCTTCGTTTTACGTTACGATGTTTTTACGAAGATCGTTCCGATCGTTAATGGTCGTAAGACGTTAATAAATAACTTAATATGTGAAGGTATGTCAATAAAGGCACAAAGTTGTTACGGGTTTGCTTCGAAGAAGTTGTTTAAAGAAAATGTATTATATAATGCATATCTTTAAGTATATTTAACTCTTTATGTATTTAGTGGACTTTAATTGTAATGTGATTGTGATATGCGAGTGTATTTGTTTTAAACTAAATGTTTTTTGTTCTTTGTGCCCCAAATATTCCTTGATTGATATCTTAGGTGAAATGATAATACTTTAATTTTAAGCATATTGGTTGCAGTTTGTATACACTGTTGTAATCAATTCTTGACCCTTTAGGTTAGGTTAAGTTAGG
>DWEC01003060.1:0-10978 GCA_018245735.1 Microceris miodesmiata
TGGAAATTAAAAAGAAAATATATGGTGGAACTGAAGAAAAAAAGAAGGAGCCCGCTGTGTGTATTACCACTGAACCAGGCAGAGAAAGGAGTGTGATTGAAAGATGTGTACAGTGTGACGCACCGGTTGTTACAGAACCTGATAGCATTAAAGAAGATGAAAAAATTGAGGAGTTGAAAGCTCATCTAGCTGATATTGTTATCAAAACTAAAGACATGGATGAACAAGGAATTATAACAGCTAGTATAGATGATTTTATCAAAACAGCTGAACAGTTGAAAGAAAAATTGGAAGAAAAATCTTACAGCACGCAATCGATAGAAATCGATCAAGAAACATATGATGAGGAACTGAATAAGATGTGCGACAAATGCAAACAAAAGTACTTAGAAGATAAAGCAATTAAGGACGAAATTGTTGAAAAAGAATCGGTAACTCAACCACCAGTACCTCTCCCAGAATCAAAGGAAACTATTAAATCTATAAAAACTGTGGCACTTGAACCATTAGACTTAGAACTTGGGATTTTTGAAACTGAGATTAAGGAAATCACAAAAGTTGTTAGAGTAAAAAAAGAAGATGGATCAATATCAGAAGAGAAAAAAGTTATTCGAGTTAAAAAGGTAGTTCGAGTTCCAGTCACAGTAAGCGGTATTCCAGCGCCAAACCCTTTAAACCAAGAGCGAGCAGGTAGAATAACTTATCACCCTTCAGGAGCATCGGGAACATCGTCTAAATCTCATCCTTATTCTGGTTCTAAGACAATTGGGGTGGTAACAACAAAAAGCTTGGATTTTTCCCCGTATTATTCAAAATGTGATGTAATTCCAAGAAAAGTAAGATCTGAAATTTTAATTTCACCATCTCCCATGTCAGACCCCGTTGCGCGTTACTGCATGTCATCGGTCACTCTACTTTCAGTGGATTTTGGAGAATATAGCCCCAGTGTTATAGATAGTTGTATAGATTACGACCAATAATAAGATTGTAATGGAACATACATTTTTACAAAACGAACAATTGTTTTAACTTTCAACACTATTTATTTCACACAACAAAAATTGTTCTAATCTTAAAAATAAAGATATAAGCTACTGGATTAGTCTATGTTAGTAATCGTTTGTTTCCTCAATATTCAGACTTTATATCGTAACAAGATTGTAGTTTTCAGTCACTTTATATGCTAACGGCTTTCAGCATATTCAAAAGATTAGTGCGCTTAACCAGTAATAGTATTTAACATAAGGTTCTTAACAAAGAAGAATGGGTTCACGGCAGCTTTAGAAAAAGGAATAAAAGTTTCTGAGACACGGATTTCTATTTGTTAACAGGAGAGCAAACATACTAAATAAAATAATTATACCAAAATTGAATGTGACCTCCGTGTACATTCTATCAGAACTTGAAGAGTTGGCTAGAGAAGAATTTGGTAGACTTAAAAAAGTTAAAGAGAAAAAGAAGAAAGATAGACAAAAGAAACATGACCACGAAAAAGAACATTTCTGTCCAATATGTGATAAACGCGCAGATGATAAACGAGTAGATATAAAACGAGAAGAGGATCACCAAGTAAAAGATAAACAAGTAGGTGATAAACGAACTGACAGTATACGAACAGATGATAAAATAAAAGATAATGTTGCAGACGATAAGCCACTGTATCTTCGTGAATCTATACAGACCAAACCAGAATCAGAAAATCAAATAAAAGTTCCTATTCCACCCCAGAAATTTAATACAGAAGAGCTAACGGAGTCACGTAAACCTCCTTCACCTTCTGCAACACATCCTGTTACTAATTGCGATGTAGAAAATAAATTGGAGTTTATTAAGCAACGGTTAATGAATATAATAGCAATTACCAGAGATTTTATACAAAAGGGTATAGACAGTTTTGATGCAGATGAGTTCTTAAATGTGTGTGAAGTAGCCAAAAATAAGATAGAACAATTATTCAAAACAGAACAATATTCAAAAGAGAGTGATGATAACTTAACAGACCAAATAAAAACTCTACAATGTCATATGCGAGAAGTAGTTGATGTTACTAAAGAGTTTAAATGTAAAGGATTTGTTTCTTCGAGTATTGATAATTTTATAAAGGCTTGCGAAGTAATTGATTGCAAATTAAATGAAATACGTTCAATAGACACATTAAAGACACAAAAAAGCAAAGTAGAAAGTTTACAAGCTCATATTGACGATGTTGTGCAATTGACTCAAGATTATAAAGCCGAAGGTTTGCTTACACCGGGAGTAGAAGGGTTTCTTAAGTCTTGTACAGCGATTAAAGAAAAACTAGAAAGGAAACCGAGCGAGGTTGAAAATATAGATGAAGCAAAATTGGATCATTTAAAGGAACATATCAGTGAGTTACAAGAATTAATAAAAGGTACCAGAGAAAATAACGCTACATCAGCGAGTATTGAAAACTTTATGTCGGCGTGTAAGGAGTTTAAAATAAAAATAGATCAGGACAAAGAAAAACTTCGGGAAAAAAAGGCATTTCTAGAAATATCAGGACACATTGCTGAGACACTTTCTGTTGGCAAAGAAGCACAAAAAGAAGGTCTGTTAGGAGAAAGTATTGAAGACTTCATAAAGGCAATCGGGGATGTAAAAAAGCAAATAAATAAAGAGAACAATCCAGAAATTACGCAGAATTTAACTGAATCGAATGTCTTGGAAATGCTCAAATTGCATATAGATAATATTATAAAATCAGTTAGTAAAATAAATTCAGGAAATATTACATCATCGAGCGTGGATAAATTTTTACATTCATGTGAAACAGCGAAAACAAAAATAGAGATGTACCAAAAATACGGTCCAACAGATATAGAAAAAAAAATTATTGATCCTACATGTACCGGCACTTGTTATTGTGATTGGGAAAAAGATTTATTACAGGAACCTGAGAAATGTCAAAATATGATGAACACAATAGCACCTTTCGATAGATCATCCGATCCTTGTGATTTCTGCCAAGGTATTGTCACAGAATCTACGGCTTCTGAAGAATGTGAAACTTGTAAAGGTGTTGTCAAGGAACGAACCGCATCTGAAATATGTGAAACTTGTAACCGCACAGTCGAGGAATCAACGCCATATGAAGCATGTGAGATTTGCTCCCGGCCTATAGAAGAAGATATTTTACTGCCGGAACAGAGTTCAGAATCGCCTGAACAGTCAGTTTGTGAAGTGTGTGAATCATTGAAAGGAAAAGAAACTGCTGAAGTTGAAAAAAATATCACACCAACCGTTGATAGCTCTTTAGGTTATTTCGAAAAGAAGGTTCGAAAGATAACAAAAGTTACAAGAACACAAAATCCTGATGGTACGATACGCGAAGAGACAGAGACGATAACAGTTAGAAAAGAGAAGCGTGATCCTACTGAGACTTCACTGCTAGACGATGACGAAAATGATGAATATGACGTGTCGTATGAATCTCTCTTAGATGAAGAAGATGAAAAACAAATACTTATGTTTGCGACGGAAAATCAAAAACGTGGTTTTCTTAATAACAAGGCTAAATCTGATATTACATTTAGAGTATCACCAATGGCCACACCAATTTTAAAACAGTGCATTTCTTACGATCTTTTCAATCTCAGAGAAAAAAATTCAATTGGCGGAGATTCGTTTTCCATTGAACTGGATTTTTGTTCTTTATATGCTAATAGTAATTTTGATCAAGCTTAGTCGACCTTATCTATGTCATAAATATGAACATTTATCAAATATCTTGTGCCAATAAAGTGTATTTTAAACTTTAAAAAAATCGTTTCTTAATTGTTCATATTATGTGAAAATATCGAAGTATTTTAAAGAACACTTGGATTTAATAATTATTTTATTACTTTTCGAGACTTTTCTTTAATAATGATACACAGGTAAAATGATTGTAACGCTGACGGAAGGGTGAATATTGGCAGCTTCAGACGAATAAAATTATGTGTTTATTAAGATTGTGGTTTGAATCTACAGGAAATGGAATGTTCTTTCAAAACTGGTCGTGCCAAGAGTAATGGTTACACTGAGATACATAAATTCTGAATTAGAAGAAATAGAAAGAGAGGACAATTTCCGTTTGAAAAGATTTAAAGAATTGAAGACAAAGAAAAAGAAAGAGAAAGAAGCGAAAAATAATAAGAATCAGCAGTGTACTTGCGGTGAAAAGCTTGCGGAAGTTGATCACTGTGTTTGTGAATTATGTAAAAGGGAAGAGAAGAATATCAAGCAAGTAAAGACAGTTGAGAAAAGTGTAAGCAGACGTACAATGCAATCTTATGCGTCTGATCGAATGAGAGATAAGTCTTCTACTCTTAGTACGGCCAACAGAAAGCGTTTCAATGATCTCACAACCCATTTGGAAAAAGTCATCAGTTTAACTAGACAATTTAAGGCAGAAGGCTTAATATCAACGAGTGTAGACAATTTTTTATACTCCTGTAAAGATGTTAAAGATAAAATGAAATTTCCGTCACTTAAAACCGAATCCTGTAAAGCATGTGATGTTACAATGGATTCTAAAACACCATCTGTAAAGTATATGCCTGTAACAGGAAGTAATAAATCAAAAATCTCGCATAAGTGTAGTAGTAATAAATCTATCCCAAGTCTACCAAAAACGTCCTCCAGGAAAGTTGAGAGTAAAATAAAATGTTGTGAAAGAACTTCAAAGGAAGTCGCGTGTTCTACAATAGGTTTAGATAACAGTATTGAAGAAACAGAAGAGTTGTGTATATGTATCAAAGAGACAAATTCACTTGCAAAAACCCAAACTCCTTCAATCGTTAAAAAATCGCCTGCCAATACCGTTAAATTATACTCTAAGGAAATGGTTGAAGAAAGTCAACCATCACACGATTTGGAAGTATGTAGTAAAAATAGTAAATTAAGTACTTATAATAAGCCAAAAGCCGTTTCAACAATAACGACTAATATTGAACAAGAACAAAAGATACTCAGAGATAAAGTAAAGTCAGCAAAAAGTCCTTCCTATAACAACCCACCAAAAGAAATCAAATGTACTGCTACGGAATCTAAACCTTGTTGCAAAATAAGGATTATTTCAAAACAAAATGGATCTGAGAAAAAAGAGCAAGAAGTGATATTTTTTGGTACTGTACTAGATGCAATTAAGAAAATTCTTGGGTGTAGTAAATCTGTAGAGAGGCTAGCAAAAAGGTCTAATGATATGAAAAGTAAAGATTCAATTAGAAAAACATGTAGTTGTACTTCAAGAACATTTGATTTAGCACAAAAACAATCCTCTATTAAGTCTACGGTATGTAAAATATGGGAAACAGCAAGCCTCCTCCCACCTGATAGAGTAGATTCTTCAGTGTATAATTTGTGTCAAGGAGAAGGAGTTCAATCTTGCCCGCAGTGTAATGCAAAAAATGATCAAAAATCCATATCTTGGTCTTGTCGAAATCCGCAGAACGATGAAAATACATGCCGAAGTAATTCGCAAAAGAGCGTTCCTCCTAAATACGGCTGCTCTTGTAATAAACAAAGCACTGATAAGGAAGTTACTCCAAAATGTATGATATGCCAAAATCAGTCAGTAACGGATGAGGAAACTTACGTTTGCTCTAATGAGAAAGCAGAAGGTGTAACTTCCGTGTTAAATATAAGCAAAAACCAAATTGATGATTCTGGCGTTTGTCAAGAAAATGTGCAGCTTAATAACTCGGAGCAGTCAACAGCATGTCAGAGATGTAGAACATGTAACGAAAAACAAAACAAAGATGACAGTGCTTGTAAAACAGATAGTGCCAAACTAACAGAACCACTTTGTTCTGGTGGAGTAGATCCTCGGAAGGAGAATGACGAGGTGACTAAGGTAGACGCAGCGACTATGACTAGAAGATCAGACAGATATGACGTAAGACCGCTATCGATGGTATTGTTCCCAAAACAGTTGGTTCCTACATGCCACTCCGATTCTATGTTAATAAAGGCTAAAAAACCTCGTGCATTAAAATGCAGTAAATCCTGTCCTTCTTATCATGGCGCTTTTACCATATAAAATCAAATCCAAAGTCACCTTTTATTATTGTTTGTATGAGCTAACAAATATTGGTAAATAAAGAATATGATGAAAGATCATAAGAGAGTGTTACTCGTAAATGTCATGGTTAAATTTTTAAAGTCAAAAGTCGTTAGGTTAAAAAACAGAAAACCGTTTAATTAACGAATATTTAAAAAATGATGTTCCCAATGATCTGTATTGCTTTTGGATTTATTTATATACATTGGATGATACTAATATTAATATGAAAGCCAATCGTTGGAGTCCACAATCTATAAAAAAACTGTCCATTAATTTCTAATGTACCTTTATGGATTTAATACGTACTCGTATGTACATACAGTGATAGATACAAATTAGCTATCGTAAATCGTTGGCGTTTATTGCATCTCAATTACTCGTATAATTGGCTGCAATTGTTTTCGTCTACACGCTCCTTTTGCTCAGATACGATACCTCACAGATGAGAAAAGTGGAACGATGCAACTTTGCATAAAACTTATAAAATGAGTTTACATGTGCAATTCGGAATATAAATTGTAACGTAGGGATAACCGGTGACAACATATGTAGATGTTAATATAGGTAATAACATAGTTGGTAACACAGATGGTGTACAGATGATAATGCAGATGATAATACATTTGTGGTAACATAGAATAGGTAATGTAAATAAACATTTTGTCCACACAACTTTTGCTAATTTGTGTTTGATATAGAAGATGCTATCTCTAGATTAAACATTTATTGGTAAAAAATAAATTAGGAATCAAGCTTTCGTTGCCCAGTTAAAACTTTTGATTTGAAATTCTGGTGATTTCGGTCTTTTTATTGATATTTGAGTCGACGTTGGCGTAATGTTTTTTTCTATTTCTTTCTATAATTTCTGTCGCATATAATTCTTCCACATTAATTATACATTTCCTTACATTCTTCTATGAGTTATTTTCTATCATAAATTTTAAATCATACTTTTCAATCCTCAAAATGTCTATAAATAAATAAATCCAATTTTATCTAAGCCTTCAATTTCTGGCGCTGTTATTTTTAGTACATGTATCTCACTGTGCTTTTCATGTTTAATGCGAAACCGTATTCAAAACATTTTATCTTTGTCATCGTCGTCATCAGCCTATTTTGGTCCATTACTGGAAATAGGCTTTTCAAAACAAGATTTTCCTATAGTCCACATGAGCATAGTTCATATATTACTTAGTAGGTACTCAAATAGTATTTAGAAATTTTAGCTTCTGTGTGATTTCCTCTTCTTTGGAAAGAATCACGTCAGGACCGCGTCGCAGGTCGCCGTCTAGACGCCCGTCGGTAAAAATACGTTCGACGCGCGGTTAGCATGGTTGTGATCGCTCGCATTCGATACAGGACAATTAGTGTCCTGGGAGACGGTTGCGTTTTAATCCCTTTGTTGACCGCGCGTCTCTTGTAGGGTTGGAAGTGGTTCGCAAGTTTCCGACGAATCCCAATTATCGAATTTACGTTTTTGTCAAATTTAGTTGGTCATTTTCACCTCGTAATTTATTTCGTCCTCATTTCCACCTTTCTAATAGTTTTAGTAACAAACAGTAGATATGTTATATGTAATTGGTAATTGATAATTCTAAAATTCAGATTTTAAAGGACAAACTTCTTATTTTTTGGACTCTAGTGAAATCTAAAGTTTTTTTAATGAGATTTCGATTCCGAAAATATTTCTTTTTGTCCCTCTGGTGATTCTTTTTGTCCCTCTGATGAAACACATTTTAGTGTTTTTGGAAAACTACAGAAGAAATGGCAGACTTCCAGGACATTTAAGCAAGCAGACGTAAGACGAAAAGAATCCGTCCGATTAAAGCCTAAATGCAGGAGACACATTGTTTTCATCAGGAATTAGGCGACGGCGAAAGGTATAAAATTCTATGTATGTCAAACATATGCTGAATAGTGTGTATGTCATATGTATGTATGTGTATGTGTGTATGTACATATGCTGAATAGAGTGTCCATATTAATGTTATAAACTATTTGTTGTTTTTTACTGTATTATCACTGAATATCATCAAATTGGGATACTTTGTATGGATATATGAGTAGTTTGAAAAGTAATAAAACTAGACAGTTTAAAAATGTACTGTTCTCCTTGTAATGAGAGTTGAAGAGTACGATTTATGTATAACATAATTTATGATAAATATGTAATTTATGATATATTTATAATAAATATAACGAAAATTTTCATGTCACGTCTATTGTAACAGGTAGTATTATAAAAATTCAAAGAATAATTTACTTTAAAACTTCAATAAATTCTAATATATGCTTCTAATAATTAACTAAGAAACTATTGCTGGACAGTTTTTTATCATCAACCCTTTTATCCTTCACCCATTGGATACATGTCTCCTCTTATTGTTAGAATGAATTAGGTTAAGGCTAGATAGACTACTACGTTGGACAAAAACGAATCAAAAATTTTGATGACTGAAATTTTGATGACTTGCAATGATGAGTTAATATTTGATATTTAATTTGATCTAATGCCATATTTATTCACACGTTTACCGATCATTACTTATGGTTAACCGTGAACACCTTTTCCAGTCACAGATCTGTTGGAGGAAATGTCTTTAGAAATAAGCAGTACCTTTTACATATATCTTTTTGTTTAATAATGAACTTTACATTTGTCTGTGTACGTAATTTATAAAATAAATAAATTACTTTTCCTAGACCATCAAGGAGTCGTTGGCAGCCCTATATTACGCATTCTGCGCTTGGCACCACGCCACGTGCCATAGTACGCAGACGTGACGTCACGAATTCCTATAGTAACTATGCGCGAAAAAGACGTTTCTAGAAGCCGTTTGTAACGCTCGTCTTAGTCTCGAAGAATTTTTTTCTCAAATACAATTCACGCTAATAAGTGCCATTTAATCTACTTTCTTAGATTGTAAGAATCTTATTTGTGCCAGCAGATGGTAGTAATTTTTTAATAATTATTAGATGAGATCAGAAACGTTATTTGTAATGCTTGCTAATGTGGGCGTATTACAGAGGATATGCCTAGTGAAGTAACGGTCGAGGTTATCGATAAATTATGGTATCAATGACTAACCGTTGCCAGAATGTGACTGATTGACGCTATTAACAGAGAATTAGACCACTGAATTCAGTTATTCGTGTTGTCTCACAGCAACGAAATACACAAGAATGGTCGTGAGGTCAAACAAGTTGTGACCCGACTGGACTCGCTCGTTTTCGATCTAACCTTGAGACAACGATAAGCCCCAGTTGCGGCAACATTGTATCTGACTGCGACACAACAACGGCAAGCAGGCAATATTCATCAATGTGTGCTATGTTGCACATTCAATTATATTCCTTTTCTTTTGGATAGCCTAGCTTTTGTTCACAGTTACATGTGATGAAATGGCACAATCCCAAAGCCTCGTTGAAAATGCTGAACATACCATAATACATGAAAGCATCTATGTAAAGAAACAGTATTAGCTGACGGTAAACGTGAAAGTGTTTTTGCATTGTTATTTGGGTAAGTATAATATATTAATTGTATAAATAATATAAATAGTAACTTTAAACTTCTTTTCGTCACTAAACAAATCACTCATCGTCGTACTATGTTTTTAAATGGACAACACTACCCGTATGGATATTAGTCTGGCTATTACATATCGCTCATTTGCGACTATTTTTTAATACCTGAATAACACTATCTTTAAGGAAACAGCTCAAAATGTTTTAAATCATAATTATTCTATAACTATTATTATATTCTTATAGACTACTCTGTCGTATACACTATACTAAATCTTATAGACCACTCTGTGATATATGATTATATTAATAGTCATAAGAAATTACGATTGCACACAGCAGTGATGGCCTAGTGGTTAAGAGTTCAGCCTCTCACTCCGGGGGTGCCGGGTTCCAATCCATAGCGCGCACCTCTTTACAAAAGTGCGTTTTAAATTTAAATATCATTTGCTAACGATGAAGGAAAACATCGTGAGGAAACCTACACACCTTAGAATTTATAAAAAAAAATCTGGAGTGTGTGAAGTCCGCCAATCCGCACTTGGCCAGCGTGGCAGACTATGGCCTTCACCTTTTCAATATGCGAGGAGATCCATGTTGCAACAGTGCAACAATGAATGGGTCGAATATTATTATTAACTTATTATTTCAAACTTCCTGAACTGCTTTTTGAAAGATAGTGTTTGTGAAATACTACACTCTGGTCGCAAATGAGCGCAATATCTAAAAGTTACGATTTTCGTTACTGATTATTAAAATGACTAATAAAATGTTGTTAACCATGGGGCGTTAGTGTCAGGAATTAGTGTGACATGACAGATAATTTTACAATTTCATCGTCATTACAGCTTTTATCGTTCTCCGTTGGACACGGGGTCTGCTCACAAAATCAGAAGCTAATTTTACAAGCTCATTGCGAAAGTGTTCATTTCTTTTCTTCCGTTGGTTTAATTAAATTCATATAATCCACGACACTTCGCGAATCGGACATTTAAATTGAAGTTCAAAATTAAGCGCGCTTTTAATACCGGTATCCGATAATAATCCAGGCAACTGCGTCGTCGTCCCGCCAGATAAGGTATGGTATTGTAGGGAGTGTGGCCACCAGAACTGAGGTACGTTGCTAGCTCTGAGAATTATTATTTTTGTAAAGTGAAGTTTAGCAGAAGTGGCAGTGATCTGTCGCTCAATCGATAACCATTGACGTAGACTTAATCTAGAGTAGGGACCAGAGCTTGGCAAACATAGCCTAAGACTCCCTCTACTAGCTGAATATCGACCTCAGTGGCTTGTTATTCGAGGGGCTTATGCCCAGCAGCGGACGATGGCAGGCCGATGATGATAATGGTGATGGAAATTATAGTCTAGTTATGCTTGGGCAAATAC
>DWEC01003061.1:0-10977 GCA_018245735.1 Microceris miodesmiata
GGCCTAGTGCGGGTTGGTAGTCTTCACACGTCTTATTGAAATAAATGTGCAGGTTTTCTCACTATGTGTGATAGTGATCATTAATCTTAAAATATACACTTTTGTAAAAACGTGCCAGCCAGGATTCGAACCCAGGCACTAGGCTGTCACTGCTGACTGCACGTACAATAATTGAGAAAACACATCTATTGTGCTACTTTGATACAAATGATCACTTCTACCGGCAGTGTATGTAACTAATATCTGTATCAGTGTATGGGACTAAGAGCAAATACTTTCAACACTGATTTCTACAATGTACATCACAATACGAATACTTTAAGCTGTACGACGTTTTCATGAAAACGAATTGTATTAAAGATACTCGATTCATCCAATATACGCATGTAAACCCCCTTTAATGCGTTTCGACGGCTGGGCGCACACGTCCGCTGAGTTCAGCAATAAACTTGCAGGGGATTTGTTCGAACGAACTGTGCATTAATGCCAGTTTGCATCACAGACGGAATTCTGTCTGAGAGTGCCGGGGTTCGATGCCCAGACGGAACAGGGGGCGTCCGACGCGGCCACGTCTGTGTGTTCATCACATTCCAATTGGAATTTAAAATCTATTAACTTTTTTAGAAATTCAGTAATATTTCCAATGGGAAAACATTTTGAACAGTTTTTTTGTGTTATGGAGCGAACACGATATAAGCGATTGACTGTAGCTGTTCGTGACGTCCTATTTCGTATCCTTTCAGCTGCTATTGAGACTCGCCAGTGCAAATAGCACGGTCGCGCTGTATCTGCCCTGACCCAGCGATGCATTATTCTATTCTACGTTTAATGACTACACTAATCACTACGGCTTGCTAGTACTAGTATACGTACTTAAGACACTAGGAAATGCGTGGATTCTATTCTCGGCCAGCTCAATTGTAAAATTACATAAGTATTTACATAGAAATGTATAACCATAGTATATTTGTTGCTGCGTTACCACGGCAAACATGCTACATATGTACACTGTAGCTAATTAAGCAGCAGACAGCCGCGGGCTGGCCGCCCAATAGCGTCTGAGGCTGCACACGCGCCAGTGGGCCACGGTGACCTCGCCACATGAGCTAAGCTGCAATTAGCTTGTCGTTCTTTTCATATAAAAATGGCAATGCTAACCAGTGAGGCATAATAGCTATCTTTTCCTACACCTACTCTACAATAGGAGGCGTCGAGAAGGACTCCGTTGCGGCGCACAGACCACAGCTAGTGTTCACGTTAATAGGAGTATATGTATGTACATATGTGTTCAGATCGAGGGACAGGCTGGACGCGCAAGGCTGGACGCGTATATAAATTGAATGATGAAGGCAGAAGAAACACATCAAGTCTGTGAAGATATTTCTCTCCGCATACCCCTAAGGCACCTGTCGTGATGGTATAATAATAATATTGAACTGTTATAAAAAGGAATGAGACGCAACGCAGTGTGTGCGGTGTATGCAGCGACATATAAATGCGAGTGGCGGTGCGGCCCCGCGCGCCCGGTCGTCGACCGCCGCGCAGACAATGCCGTCTGCGAGCGGCACCACGCGGCTCCGCCGCCCGGGACTGCCTCCACCGACTTCTCTGTCAATTTCCTCCTTCAACTTTTACGCCATATTTCGATTTGAGAATCCGTGCTGCGCGATTCCAAACTCGCATGCCCAGCGTAGGGATTATGAGCAAAAACCCCTTCGTGAACGCATACGAGCAGCAGTAGACTTAGGCTCGTTGATGACGATGACGATGAATAGTTCACTTATAATCGGTGAAGAACGTGCCCTGCTGTCCCAAAACATCTGAGTTCGAAATCTATTTTTATCACTGTCGCCCCCTGATTGGTCATTTGCAAATGTCTAGAGTCTATCCGCACTATTAATATCGTAGATGTCTCTGTACTACACTTTACGTTCATAAAAACGTGTGCTACGCTCGAAACGACTACAAGCAACCTAATGTTAGACGAATCTTATAATCTATATTAAGTTCTAAAGTGCAGCTTCTTCAGAACGAATTGAAATAAGATGAAAAACATGAAATAAAAACGATAATAACATAATATAATGAGAACTTCTGCGCTGCGCTGACCGGACCCTCGACGGACATATGTACATATGTATTTCTAAATAATACTTGTAGTAAATTCATTTACACCCTGACTGAAAAAGTTACTATAAAATGTTTTTTTTGGGTTGAACCCAGGACCTCCGACAAAGCCATCAACGTCTCTAATAACTAAATCAATTTACCGAGCTATTTTAATCCGTGATCTGTGATATGCAAAACCAGTAACAAGGTCAGATAACTTTTGTAGGTAGGTACGCTAAGCACTCTGTTCGCTACCGCTAAATATCACAAACTTGATATATACTAGCTGTGGGTTCAGTGGTTAGGGGCTCGACCGCAATGCTATCAATTTTTTTAGACATATTTTTTTGTACTGGATACTGGCAGTTTGTTAACTGTTAAGTTGTCCAAGCGCAGTATTTACTTCGTTTGCAATATATTTGAAAACCTCATGTCCGGGTAGTTGGGCACGTGTGGCCGCCCGCCGCCGAGACGGCCTCGCGGCGGAGGCTTTATTATTTCAGCGCCAGGCGGAAGGAAGACGTTGGAGGCAGCGAGCGCTACACCGGTATAGCGACACCCGAGCGGTCTCGGTGCGCGTCGATAGCGTCGTGGTTCACTGCAAGTGATAGTTGTAGTGACTCGTTCAGGACGTTGTTCACCCAGCGTCGGGTCCAGGGTTCTGACTTTTGTTTTGTCTCGCAATGTTCTGAAATAATTCAAAGATCACAAAGTCCACTAAACTTTTTAGGTGAACGGCCACCCAAGAGTCAAATACGAACACCGTTTGAAGTTTGAATCCTATATTAAACAGGAAATATATAGAACTCTTAACCACCCACCCCCCTCTACCTCCACGCGACACTGCAAAAACAACCGTTACGTACGGAATTATCCGCCACCGCGACGTCGTAATGACGGGTTCTGACTGGTTCTGAAACTATGTGTTAAGCTGCAGCCGCGATGCTGCTCCTGGTATGAATTGATATCCTTATGTGCGAGGTTTGTTGGAGCGGTTTACGTTATGTAAAAGGGAACATATCTATGAAGCACATCTCCTGGTGTGAACAGATGCTGTGGAAGACACCACGCGCTTGCGGCTGCTGACTGGATCCTAAATTATCCAACTTTGTTAATGTTAAATTGTATTTTATTTATGGTTCCATTCTGCACCTCATTTTTAATTTTTTACTTTTACTTTTAGAACAATAATACAAAATCATCATTCTTGTACAGTGTTTGTATAAACATATCTATATATTAATACGTGACGCAAAAACTAAGCAACTCTTTTTACGAAAATTGTACCTGCGAAGCAGCATGAAATTTGGTACATTTATAGTTTATATACAGAAGGACTGCAGAATGCTAATATTTTTTTAAAATAATACATAAAAAATACATTAAATTGACGCAACGAGTGTGCGTGCAACGATTAACGCAACGACTGCATCCACAGATAGAAGATAGACACTGTGCAGACGTGTATCGACGGGTCCAATGTAAAAAGATGTTATAGTAACAACTTACTCATTTTAGGCAAGTCTGTATTATCGATAAAATTAATTATGTGAGCTATGTAAAGTAATCTTTGCATTGAAACACTATTTTTATTAGTGTTTTCGGGAAAGAATAAGTAGGTATACCAAAAACTAAGCCATATTAACCATAGTGTATCAAAGAATATAAGTATACAAATAAAACACTACAGTACAAATAAGGGGGATTGTTGTATTATTAAACATGCAAAGTTTCATACATTTTAATTTTTCCAACTAAAATTTTTGCCACTTTTCCTCTTATGTATGTGGTTAAAGTCTGACAACCTATTAATAAAATTTGTATGTAGTCTCACAAAATTCCAAACTAAGGATAGAAAAAAAATATTACAATTATTATGTACAGAAAAAGTACAGAATGCTAAAATGTATGTGTAATATGCATTACAAATACCTTAAATTAAATTAAATAAACCATTTATTTTTTACGTTCCCATTGTCTATGTCAGACATGAGATGGGTGGTTGTCAATAAGTAGTACAGAGGAAAGATTCAGGAACAACCGAACTCCGTAATCTCAGTCGACTTCGGTAAGATTCAAATAGGCGACGTAGTGCGTTAAATCCAATAAGACAATACACATCGATTCCTATTGGAGACATCCTGTTGGGCACTACAAAACCCGTTAAAGATAGTTCTAATAAGGACAATAGGTCGGCTGGCTACGTCGCCGCAAGACGGCTGCGGCCGACGTACGACTCGTCTTGCATTTCGCAAACAATAAAAACATATTTATACGATTTAAGCACGGCGAAGCATTAGAGCGGTTCTCGGAAAACACGGTGTTAATGTCACAGATCATAGCCGCAGAAGCCTCCTAACAGTCTTTGTTGACCAAAAATTCAATAAAAAGTACTATCTAATTATTTCTTTATGAAAATAAAATTACTACGATCTGCCTTAGCAACGTATGCACATTTGAATTTCAACTTTATTTGTACGACAGTAAAACTGAAATTGTATTGCTGCGCAAATTTAATGATAGTGGGTTCTAGTTCGCAACGCTGTTAAATTGACAGTTATCCACGAGCTCTCGTGGAGTATAGACGCTAGGAAAGAGTTACTATTCGGTGTGCCATAAAATATTTACGTGCGTGTAAAATCATGAAGTGCTTGTATTTTTGTTTTGTGATGCAATTTTATAATTAGTTGTGCAGTTTTAAATGAAAAATTGACCACATCGTAAGTATTTCATAACATATATATGAATATATAGATTAATGCTCCTACGCTTTCCTAAATATAAAACTATTTCATTCATTAAATTTTTTATCTGATCTCCTATCCATGTATAAAAATTGTTAATGAAGTATTGAAAATAGCACCATCTGACTTATTTTAATGTCGCAACCGTGAAGTAATCTTGGAACCTTAGCTTATTTTATTTATTCCTTAATTAGCATCGTTGTATTTGTGAAATTGGGAATTGTGTTTCAATAACTGGCTATAGGTTCAATAGGCGATAAGTGCAATAAACAAAGCAACCCAGTCGGAATCATTGGTGACAATATCAGAAAAATGTGTCAAATAAGGCAATAAAGTAATAGGGTAAAACCTGAAGATAACTTACAAAAAATCTATTTAAGATGTTATAAACCTTCAAAGCAGCAGCAGCTGCAGTTATAGCTAGTGATTAAGAATTCAGCCTCTCACTCCGGAGGTGCTGGGTTCAAATCCGCGGGCGCTGGGCTTTCTCTTTACAAAAATGCGTTTTAAATTTAAATACCACTTGTCAACGGTGAAGGAAAGCATCGTAACCTGCACACCTTAGAATTTATAAAAAAAAATCTAAGGTGTGTGAAGTCTGCCAAGTTCGGGTTGCACTTGACCAGCATGGCAGACTATAGCCTTAATCCTCCCAATATGAAAGGAGATCAATATTCCAACAGTGGAATGATAAATGCGTCGATGATTTTTTTAACCTTCAAAATTTAAGTATTATACGACTCTCCTTATCATGTTGGTGTTCATCCATACGGAGACATGGAGTTGAAGGGTAATTACACAAACCGCTCGGGAGGAGTCTAGACAATCTAGCAAAACGTAACATTACGCCATTACAATCCCCGAAGGGGTAGGCAGAGGAGTGTAGTACACTCCCACGTTTCACGAAAAGTTCCATGGTATAGATGGTTAGCCTATTTCCATACTCCGGGCACAATTCCAGGGTCTGAGTCACTACTAGAAATTATGACCTGGTATTTGGATCCAGGATCTCGAACTGTAGCTAAGGGGGAGTCGTGGTGCCTACAACCTGTGACACGAGTCGTTAAGTTATAACAAAAAAGTATAGTTTAGCAGGCTTACTTAAGTTCTTCCCTTAAGTTACCTGCAATGCAAATGAAGAATGTAGAAATATAAAAAAGAAGAAAAAGGACGCTAAAAAAAAAGAATTCAACTTAGTTTGAATATAGTAAAAATAATGTAAGTTACAATTGAAATGTTTTCCTGCTGGTAGGTAGCGTCTAGGTAGCTGGTACCTTACTGCTGTGCGCCGACTATGATGTACAGTGAAAATTAGAAATGAGATATGCAAACGTACAAAGGACAATAATATCATACCGTAGTTATGACATAGACGTGTAGTCTGCTGATCTCCACCTGGCGACGTGGCACAAGGATCACGTACCTAACAGTGAAACGAAATAAGGGTTGATGACAATAAACGTAACAAAATGTTCTATTTTGTATACATATCTATATAAATAACTAATTAATAATAACTGAATAGATTTATATACCGAATAAACACACGTTTTGATGTAGGTACCCGTATGGCTGGGATACGCTCCCACCACACCTCTACCCAACTGACCGACCAAAAGTTCTGGTTAGTACCTAAGTTGGTACTGGACAGACGTATGCTAAATGCCTCCAAAACCGGCGAGCGTGTTTGAAGCGAATGATGAATACAAAAAAATCACGTCACGTCTGTAAAAATAGAGATTTTTGGCGTTCAGTGCTTTCTGCCTACCTCTTACCTGTCGTAAAATACATGTAATAATAATCTACATTTTTTTGGTCACAAATTCGACCTGCCACTAGCTATTCTATAAGCGGCAGCGACCACTCGTCACCACTACCCGTTCATCTGCTACTAATCATATAAATAAATGACTACACACGAGTACATCTCATTCAAACCTGAAGCCACACAGCCGCCAGCCAGGGTCAGCATGTCGCAGCTCATCGTGATTAAGAGCTGCAGTGATCACTTTCCAGTGGATCAACTGGGTCAATAAGCAATATGCCGCTAAGAGCAATGTGGAAAGTATTGATTTTGCAAATTAGTAGTTTCTTACAAAGGGAGACAGCTGATAGTCTGTCTAGTACAGCTAGTATTTTTAGACAGCAAGCGCGACCGGCCCGTCGACAGTAACCGCGCCCACGCCACTTTCAGGGCTTTTAAGTGTTAAGGTTCCAAATGCCTGATTAGTAAATTGATAAAAAATGAGGCTGAGTGATTTATTAATAAACTAATTACATGGAACATTTTTGTTACAAGTCTTAAGTATTAAGGAAGAGGTGGAGGGCACCTACTTCTACCCAACCCGACAGGTCTTAAAATAAATTGTGCCTCGGAGCCCTATACACTGTAGACGATGTTTAGACTACATAAAATTTTGCCACTGACGGTGCACGTAACATTTTTATAATCATTATTACTTCTGTAAATATACATTGATACTTCGTAAGTCCGTACGCATTTCTTATCATACATTATTCCATTAATTATTTATATTTTATAATTATTGCAAGCCGGAAGTCGCAGAATGAGAAGACAAAGCTCTCAGCAATGCGTACCAATTAGAAAGTCGACGATTGAGCAATAAGACTTTTGGGTGACGTTAAGCTTTAAGACATGTGTAGATAATTATGCTGTGGAACGTACTTTAATTCATTGTTGCTAAGATTAGGTCAATTCACTTACACCACCCATTCGTCATTGATCCCCAACTAGGCAGAGCCTGTACGGTAGTAGGCAGACAATGAATACGGACAGCAATATATAAAATTTTAAAGACAAAATAGATATTGGTGCTCAACAAACAAATATTATTCCTGGCTGGGATTCAAATCTGCAATCCCCAATGTGATAGTCATGTTTACTAACCACTTTACTAACGGGGTATGCAAAATAATACCTCGTATTCACTTATGTCCAATAAATAATAGTTGCTATAGAACATTAGATAAATATAAAGGCTTACCAGAGGCCTAGAGCACACACTCCTGGAACCCAAGGCCCTACTTAAACCCTACTCTCCTAACTTCCTCATCGACGTCATATTTTAGTTAACAAGTACATATATGTATGTATATTCTGTACAACTGTTCACACAGTCTCCTGACTGCTACGTCCTAGGACTTGGCGCACCTAACAGTAACCCCATATAATTTCTACACGTACAGGTGATTGTGTAGCTGTCTGTCTCTAAACAACGCCTCAATCCGGCTGTACCTACCACTGAAATGTTTCTAGCATTGATATTGTTACGAGTATGTGCTTCAAAACAATTAGTGAGGTGAACTAAGCCGAGGCGCCCCGCCACCGTCGGGCGCGCGCCGGCCACCTCGAGCGGTACCGGAGCGACACACAGTTAGTGACACTACCTGTTAATAAGCTTTATTACATTGTTAGTAGTAATTGGTAGCGAAGACGCAAGAACAGCGCTGTTAGTGTACATTAGTCTGGTTAGTATGTGTTTATCAAACTATCGACGGTTTTCAGTTCGGAAACACGTTCGATCGTCGCTCCCAGAGGTGCATATTTGTCACGTCCGTGAACTTTAACGCTGGTAATCAGGGCGATTTCAAAGCTCCCATTACACTGGTACACTAGTAACGTGTATATTTTTTTATCACATGATAGACTACCGTCTGGCTGCTGTGCAGCCTTATGAAAAGCGCATATGTGGCTTACAATAAGCCACGCATGCTAAATATTAACATATTCACCCTCGCTTTAAGAAGTCCTAGGCTATGTGTCCGGAAACCCAGACGCCGGCTTAGTGTTGCCCTGTTGACAAGGAACATGTAATCAAACCATTTCGTTCTGGCAATTGGGATATCTACCAGGATAGTACCCTGCCATGCGACTGGGTGTTCTATCTAGAAGAGAAGATGGGAGAATCAGATCATGTAGTTGCTGCGCGCATTCTCCAAAATGTACCCTGCAGGACACTATCAAACGAGCGTCCTGATGATGGCGAGTATAGCTTGGTAGAGCAATGGTGGTGAACGCCTCGCCGTCCGCCAGGCCAACTACAACACAAGAGCTTGTGTTGTAGTAACCAGAACGCTGATAAGTTTCGAAATATCCTTTATATAAATATTTTATGTGTTGCCAGACACAGAACAGATACTTGTGCTCATCACACAAACGTTTATGACGGGTGAGAATCGAACCTATGACCCTTTGACAGCCCATTTCAGTTCGCTAACCATCTGACCAACGGGTCTGACGTCTGACCACAAATTCAATATATGTACTCGTATATTACATAGGTGTTATGGAACGAATGTGCATAAAACTCGTCCATCTACCAGCCGCAGTGCCTGCTTATTGCGTCTAGTGACTACGTCACAGTTACTTAGTTATTGGAATTTCGGATAATAAACAACGATTGGTACATCTTTTATAAACTATGCACAGTGTTCTAGCGCAGGTCGCGTCACTCTGTGCGCTTAAGCTTAAGTTGACTTTTAGTAAACAACTGTAAAGTCGGGCTATTTTTATCAATTATTCTGTTGATCCCGTGGCTAGCAAAATGACCACTGTATCTGAGTTTTTAGATTCGATTCCTATCCACCCAGGACAAATGTTTGCCTAACGAATTTTTTACTGTTTGTACTGTGCCTGAGTAAGCGTAAATATATCTCAAGTTTATGTACTTGTAGGTACGTAATACGTATCTAGGTATGTACAGATTTGGCAGATTTTATGAGTTGTCTTGTGGCCGCGGCACAAACTCTACTAATTTGGATCCGATAGCGGCGTGTTAATCGTCCTAAGACATTATTATTGTTATATACTATTATTTGTCACTGCACTACCGCATCGCGCCACCTAACGGCCTAATGCTATTAATTACAGCTTGTTTCATTAACGGCTACGATGGGTTAAAGTAATTGTGTTTTGTTAGCTGTCTCGCCGCCATCTTGTCTATTTTTACCTTACCATCTAACAGTGCGATAAAAATACTTGTCTCTCATTGCGGCTACTACACACTTCTGGGGAATGGGGTCATATAATAATTGGACAGGTTATTTATAAACAATTCTCACGTACGTCGGACTATTTCAGAGTTGCTACGAGTATCCATAATTTGTTTACTGTGTTATCGCCGAGCAGTCGCACGTGGGCTCGTGGGCACCGACCCTCAGTGTTCACAACGTTTCTGGTTTTGTCGCTTGAAGCTCTAGTTCGATCTGAGATCACTAAGAGATGTTGTGCTTCTTCCAAAATATAAGTTTTATTCTCTTTCTTTATTGGTCCACTGCTGACCAACAGCGTCTACTTAGACAAGGCTTAAGGTCACCCTGAAACACGCTTCCGTGTGCACATTGGTCGATTCCGTATACCTTACAGAATATTGTGAAGAATTCTAAGTTGCACAGATTTCATCGCGATGTCACTTTCACCGTTTTATGGGATGACATTAAATATTAAAGATAATTGCCAATATTTTGTAACTACAAGGTGCGAATCTTAATCCTGTGTCCTCCATGGCAGCGCGTATTGAAAACCTGCTTCATCGGGACCAGTGTACCACGATAATCTATCTGCAGGTTGTTCAACGAAACATGCGAGTCCCAAAAGATATCCAAAGATAAGGTATCTACTGAATGGACTGTTCTGTTTCACAGATATATGCATGCTGTGTTTATATTTTTCGTTCCCGACACAGAATTGCATAGCATATGAATGTGTAGTTACTATTGCACTTACGTGAGGATTAGAGGTCTCGAGGAATTCCTCTTTATCCGAGCAATCTTTTCGGTTTCCTCGGGTGTTGCAAATGTTTATAGGCGACGAGGACTACTCACCATCATGTGACCCATTTGCCTGTTTGCAAAATAAATTAAAATAAAAAAAAACTAAATAACAAAAAAATACTATTCTAGAGTTAATAAATAAACAGTCCATTAATTCAATTATTTATGACAAAATACAAAAGAAAACGGTAAAAACATAAATGAAAGTAGCAATTGATATTTTTTATTGCAACAGATTAAAATAGGGTTAGTTTTATAGCAATCAATAATTTTTCATTCGGTCACGCTGCGTGCTATCGGATCGAGTTTATTGATTTTTTTAAAGCTATTG
>DWEC01003062.1:0-10976 GCA_018245735.1 Microceris miodesmiata
ACACCCGACTTAGCTGTATTCATTGTGTACAAAGACATCGAAAATAACATAAGCTGTAAATTGGTTTAATTAAACAAAATACCATGCATTTCAGATGAAAGGGAAAAAGATATTAATGTCTTGCGTGCAAGTCCCGCGGGATCCGGTATATTAACTTGTTTTACTATTATTGTTCAGTATCCAATCGCATAGCCGATACGCTCTAATATTGTTAATGTACTTACTAATAATAATACCTCGTTAATACTAATGTCGATATATATAGTAACGAAATGTAAAATTACTTTAAAATCAAATCATCTGTGAGCATTTCGCTCGATATACTGATACATATTATGTACATGTTAAACTGAATAGTATATTTATTCCTTTATTTAATAATCAGATCCTTGCAAGGTAATTTTACATTTTAAGCTATATGTATATGTATAAAAAGACCATTCTAGTATTAACATTCGATCCTGGTGCAGTTTTAAGTAGTTAGATACATAAGAGTCATAGAATTACACAACAATAGCATTGATTTATTACCCAAAATATAAATAAATTAATAAAAAAATCCACACATTTATGATGTAATTCACTGGGATACCTTATATTTCCGGGATCATAGACTCATAACATGTACAACTATAATTATACAGAAGAATATGTACACACAAACCCCTCAACAACCACTCATACAGCAAGCACACACGCACACATACGCCCCTGTTGGATATTAATCTTTTACGTGCACACATATATACATGTATTCACGAACCAAGCAGATAAAATACTATAAACAAATTCTTCATTTGATTATGAAACTGGCCAAGACTAGAACTCGAAACGACAAGATGTGCGACGACGACAAGATATTAGGGTGAAATGGGCCGTCAACCTACCAAACTTGTCCCTTCGATTTCGTTTTTAAAATCTTAATACAATATCCACCAATATAACTTTTTACGTGCTTAGTTCTTATTATAACTACTAATCGCTTAGTACTAAACTGCTTAGTGACGAGTGAGAAGTCGGCTACTGTGTCTGCTCACGCGGTCAGCAACGAATTAATACAACTCTGGTGGGGATAATAACTCTCTCCGCCAGTTGCGCTAACACTTAACTACTAATATAGCATGTCTACACGCAAGTTACTAGTGCGTCAGTGACAAGTACTAAGCATTTTTTACTAAACTTCGGACAAAACGACTGACTGAATCCGTTCATTATATACAATTTTATAGGTAACAGCCTTCATAAATGTGTCTTGTCGTACAATTTTTGTATGGAGATATAAAATGATTTTGTATTATTATGAATTTATATTTAAAGTAACGAAAATATAAAAAAATCATAGATTGATAATAACGTAGACTTACTATTCATTACTTGGTGGACATTAGAACTTTGTCTGAAATATTTATTGAAATGTGTTTTTGTAATTATTTATAGCAATTTTTAAATAGGTAAATGGTAGATAATAGGTAAATAGGTAATAGGTAGGTATCAGTAGGTAATGGTATTTTTAGTTCTTATATTTCATTTCATACCTGAAAACGTAAATTGTCTTTCCTTTTATTACAATAATTATGCAATTAATGGAATTAATATATTAGTAATTCTGTTCGTATAGAATACATTCTGAATATAAACAATGTTTCCCATTTCGATGAAACGCAATAAAAGTTATAAGATGCCTTTCTTAAACGAAATAAACCCTTATAACTTTTTTTCGTTAGCGTCATATTCGTTCACAGTACACATGTCAAGTAGTGACGTCACTGTTGTCTTTAGCTATCGTGCTGAATATCCTTTTCGCCCCGATGATGTATATTCCTTTAATTATTTAAAGGATATCGGGTTCATTATCAAATAGTATTGCGCGACTGGCTAAGTATGTGAAATTCTAAAATGAAAAAGGTATACAAAGTTCACCTGTGACTACTGGAAAAAATCTTTCATTGTTAATGACTGTTGTGCGTAATTTCTATCTGAAAGGTCGTATTATTGTTCTTATTAACACTTGTATTATCTCCGTAAATCATGTTTTCATAAGTTTACAGTCATAATACCATACACTGAATATACGTTGAAGTAATATTACTCTAAATAAAACGAAAAGAATTAATAAAAGTGCCACTGCCACTTCCAGGCTCCATCCGCGATAACGCCACGCCGCGCCGCCTACGCGCTTTAATGCTTTATTACAGTAATTGTTTTATTACTTGAGAGGTTCTGGATGTGCTTTGCCGGTGTTGCAGGAGGAGGATCGACTGATGTCCCAATGGTTCAACCTGGTTAACAAGAAGAACGCTCTGCTTCGTAGGCAAATGCAACTTAATATTTTGTAAGTATGATCTCTTAATACTACATAGTATGTCATGTTATGTTATATCAATAGGTGTAACTATAAAATTGCTTTATACAATTTGGAGCTTGATAGCTCTAGCCATTGTTTTTTGAGATTTTGTAGTTATAAAAAGTGTGTTCGATTGAAATATTCGTAATTAAATGTACAATCAAAATCATATGGGTCTATTTTGATTAAATGGAAAGTGGAGTTACTGGAAGTGGGTTGTACTATTATGCTCCTCTTTGGGGTTTTATCTTGGGGGAACCTAATTTTTTTTGGCCAAAAATTGTGTAACTAGGGGTCTACTTCAAATGAATTATATCAGGGAGTGGAGCAGATTTTGATGACGTTCGAAATATAACTTTAACGTACTTCAATGTAGTCCAGTTTAACATGTAAAGTGTTAGAGGGCAAGAGGCCGAAAACAAGCGAGACGTAGAAGTAGAGTGAAGGCGTGGGGTTGGTTGTTCAGGGAGCAGGAGGAGGACCTGAGCCGGCGCTGCGAGCTGCTGGCGCGCGAGCTGCGCCTCTCGCTCGCCGTCGACGAGTGGCGCAAGACGCCCGGCCAGCGCCGCCGCGAGCGGCTGCTGCTGCAGGTGCACGCACACACACACACACACACACACCCGCCCGCCCGTCTCTCGCCGGCTAAACCTATCACTCATACTATCATTTCGCGATCAACATACAGTTGATTCTATATCATTATTAATGAGCCTCTCGGTAGACCCAGGTGGCCGTCAGATGACCTAACATGAAGATTTTCTTCATAGAACGATCCGTTTGTTGCCATAATTGCAACTAGCGGTTACAGAAAACTAAGCGTATCTACGAAAAATGATAATGAAAGGTACACTACGATAAATAAATTATTCATTTAAAATTGACGCTGCGAGCCAGTCGGTCGACGTGACGTCGAACAGCGACGTTTCGGTCTGCCGTGACAATGAGATTAATATTCAAATTGACAAGTAATAGTTTCGTTTACTGAACGAACCTTGTTACGTTGTTTTTCCAGGAGTTATTATCGGCGGTGAATGAACGCGATAGACTGGTACAAGAAATGGACGAGCAGGAGAAGGCGTAAGTGTTTCTACATTAAATCTCACTATGCGATGAAAATATTTGTTCGTGTACATAATATTATAAAATTCATCTACATAACTACACATTTCAAAGTCTATATGTATAATTTATCAGCTGTCATCTCACAGAGATCAAGCTTGCCTACTTTGACATTAAACGTATATTATATCAAAATCATGTATGAAATTATCTTAAAATATTATCATTGCTACTGTCATTATTATCACTGCTATCAGCATTTAGCCATTCCACAAACGAATGAATAATAAATCAAATAAATTAACAGAATATATTAAACAGAATACAATCTAGAAATATGTTTAGTAACTATGATTCAATACTGAGTTTTCATTAATCATTGTCTATTATTTTGTACAGGATAGCAGAAGACGATGAAATCGAGCGCAATCTATCTAACGTGGAGATTCAAAGGAAAAACAATTGTATACTGCAGTGAATTAGGTTTAGTTTGCAATAACACGACGCTTATTTACACTTTAGTTACTACAGGCTAACTAAATAGTTTAGTTTTCGAAATATAATCGAATTTTTACAATATTATTGGCTTATTTAAGTGCGATTTTTTTTTCGTTTCTTTACAAAATGGCGTCGAAAATTGAACGGGAAATGTTTCTAAATTTGAATTTTAAATGTGACTTGATAATGTACTATTGTATGTTAAAACGAAAAAAAAACTAATTTATTTTGTTGAGGAGAATCGAGTATTTTTTAATAATTGTTTATTATTTTAGTGACGTTGTGAGACGAAAAATACTCATCAAAGTTTCCTATACGTTTCGTGTAAGTATATAATTATGTATATTAGTTACAAATTCATAAAAAGATAAAAAGACTCGTTGTGAGTGTTCTTTTTTTAATTTGATGTTTTGAAAATGCAATATACCACTGTATATAGTGCTGAAAGAAGAATTGCAAGGAAGTTTTCATAAATGTTATTATAATGGTTCGTGTTAACATCAGCAAAACATGGAGATGATATCTTTATTATTATTACTGAAAGCTGGCTAAATTTCTCTTTTTAATTTCGGTACATACCACTTTTAGAAAATTGATCTATGGTTGGTACCAGCCTGACAAATAATTTTGTTTAGTTTTTAATACTGTTTACCACATAAGTTGGAATGGAATGAAATTTGTTTGTATAAAGTTTTCTGTTGATATCCATCTTTTTCAGACATGAGTCATTTTATCTTTGAAATAAAATGTAATTTAAATGTATGTATGGTAATTATTAGCAAAAATATTTTCTTATTCATGGATACAATGAAATATATATATAATAATTAGTCGAATTGCTTGATGAGGAATATATAATATATAATTTTTGAGACAATATCTGAGCTGAAAGAATCAGTCGCCAGTGGCCAACGGTCAAAATATTGTGGAATCCAAATTTTAAAGGACAAGTACCTATATGTTATAAAATAATATCTGAAATGCGTTATAAGTAACCATAATTAAATGTAGTAGCGACAGCACACAAAGCGTCCCACTAGTCGTTCACTGGAGTGACTCATAATAATATGAAATTCGTTTGGGGTGGGGTTTTATCGCTAATTATATAATATATACATATGTACACACGTATATATAGAAACCTTGTACTTGGTGTATGATCTCTGCATGTAATATATTTATGTAATTATTAGTTAGACGTTCAGTAATTCACCAAAGAGTCCCTAAATACTTACAACGCGTCTAAACAGCCCTCAACGGTGATATTTAAGTACAAGCCATAGACAAGTTATTAGTTTAATGTATCATAGAATTTTAATTTTTTTTTATACGTATAGTTTCGGTTTTGTTCTGTGAGATCAGTTTTATTTTATTTTCTGACGATTTTTGGGTTTCAATTGTTATATTTTTCTTTGAAAGTTGATATCACACAATGACGTTTTTAATGAATATTTTTTTAATTAATTATTGTACTTTAATGTAAATATTATTAGAAATTTTTAGTTATAAAACTTATTTATTTGCGGCTATGTTAAATGTAATATGTCTTGCCCAAAAATGTTAAATGGATGAATAATCCCCTTTTTTATATTTTATTGCATAATTGCATAAATCTGACGATCAACGTGATGACTGAGCTGATGATGAATTATAAATATGAAAAGTAGCACATTAAATTTGAAAAACTTTGTCGATTCTAGGGAAACCATGTTATTCAATAATACCATCCAACTTCGAGTGTATTATAATTGAAAAGAGGGTACTTACTCATAAGGTTCGTATCTGTCATAAAGTTAATAAAGCAACTTTACAGCTTGATGCTGACGATAATGATGATAAAATAAGTTATTTGTACTTATACGTACTCCAGCCTGAAGTCATCTATTCTATTCTACTCTGTCATATTCTGTATCGTGACATGTAATAAAAAATATTGTACTTTGCATGTTATATTTTAATCTGAGTTCAGGTGGTTGTCTGACCGATAGTGATTAAGCGATAGAAAAGTCTTGAGTATTTTTCTCAAAATTATGAGAATATTAACGTTGCTTCTCTGCCTCTGATATTCGACAATGGTCATTTGTGTTAGTGTATTCCATTTTAAGAATCGGAAAGATGTAATTGGAAGTTTTCATGTCCCAATTTAGTATCCAGTGGCAAGCAGTTGTAATTAGTTTATCTTGCAATGATTACTTATTAATGAATTGCTAGTCCTACTAATAGTAGCTCAATACTACTAATCCCTTAGGCTAGCATCTTGCTTTACATTGGTAAAATGCAATTGAAAGATTGGTCCTTATAATAATATAGAACAACACTAATGATGCAAACGTAACTTAAACCAATAATGTTCTAGTAAAGCAATCAAATAGTTTCATGAAGTGTCACCGATTGACGATGGCGCTTCCATCTTGGCGACAATGCTGCCATCTTTAGAATAGTAATATTGTGCCATTACCCGCAGTAAAGAACGCTCAAGTGGATATCCACGACACGGTCAGACAAGCTCCTGCAGCCGGTACCATTTTTATAACATTGGGATAATTAATTTCATCGTGAAATTTAATGGAGAATTTATGGATACCTTATGTTTAAAGAGGTGCTAATTAAATATTATACATTGTCATGGAATATTACATAGTTATACTTGATATGTTTCCTCGTCGTCGGTTACGTATTTGAATAATTTCAAACAAAACTGTTAGGTTAATAAAATGTAAATACATTTAAATATGAACAATCCATCATGTCTAACGATAATTATTCTCCGTATTTATAATATGTATAAACTTAATTTGTGTGTAATTATATACATCATTGAAAAATCACATTTTTGTATATGTATATCTAATACGTAAAACAATTCGTGACTTGTGTTCGTAGCGGATTGTTAAACCCGCAGAAGTTAACTAGGCACCTTGCGGTGATGACGTAATAGCGGGCTACTGACGCGCCAAGGCAAGAGCAGCAGTCGGCGGTTATTGGAGTCAGGTGACGGAAAGGGCATTCCTCGCTAGTGCCGAGTTGGTTTTTGCGCGTTGTATGTTTGAATGTGGCCGTGTAATATCTGACGAGGACGCGGTTGAACAGTTGTGTGTGAGGCGTTAGACTTGTTCCTAAAGTCTTCAAACCTTCTAGCAACTACATGTCCTATATACAGGTGGTTTGCGTCTGAAAATAGTATCTTTAGAAACGTCTAATTGTGAAGTTGTAGTGAGAATACTGTTGTAATATATATGTATAAATCTCGGCATTTAATTTGAACGTTTGAAGAAGGGAAAGTGGTGGGGGAAGAGGGCGAAGTACCGTATTATTTTGGGCCATGCTTATAATATTTTTAAGGTTCTATGTTTGCCAGGGGTATATTTAATTTCTAAACATTTGTAACATCATGGTGTAGTACCATAATTATTGTTTATGATGAACAAGTATTGACGGGCTGACGGTCATAATATTCGACGTATTTTTTTAGCGATCCGTTTATTTTTTTATCTGTTTATCCCTTTCAAAGATTACCGCTCAAATTAAACGCCGATATTAGTATATTTCACTAGCAAGGAAATCTACCTTACCTTACGTCGGACTCCATCCAATACACTACTCTTTGTAGCATGAGGTGATGGCATCAGCTGAAATAGTCTCCGCCTGCCAGTCCGGCTTGAAATTTGATCTATTTTTTTTATATACGATATGAGCTTACATCTTGCTTAATTGGTATTTTGAAAAGTAATGTTATTCCGTAATTTACAGATTACATATATAGATGGTACTAACCACGTACACATGTGGTGCGTTGAATACGGGAATGAAACGGAAAGCAGACATGTTTTGTTGATAAATAGAAACATTTTCCAAGACCTCGGAAATCTTAAATGTTAGATCAAGCTTTAAGCCTGATGTTAGCTTGTGGAGTGACTGGAGCTCAGCAGTGGACGTAAGGTTTGCAAACCCAGACCCATGCTACTAGGTTGAACGATATTACATAAAATATTTGAATAATAATATTAGTACATTGCATGTGCCAGTCCAATAACTAGTAATATTTGACATGAACGTTAATAAATTATTCAGTAGTGAAATAGATAGTATTAAAATTGTCTGTAAGGCTGCACACTAACTCTACAGTTCTGAACGCTCTGCAGTGAACTATTATCATAGAGGGATGAGTGAGAAACTATGTTTGTCATTTTGATAAAATTATAATTTTTTTTCATTTGCTCAATATCTACATCTGTCCAAATGTGCACACACAAATTTTTTTTAATGATCGATATACTGGTGCATTGTACTGTTGTTCGTTTATAAAAATCAATTCTTTTTAAATATGATTGGCCCTGAAATGTAATATACGGTAACGTTACATTTTGTGGTGTAAATCTAGTATTTTTTATGTAATTGAATGAAAGGAACAAGCCACTGTATCAGATCTGATGGTAGAGTTAGTGTGTGGCCGGCCTTATACTATAGAATTTTGAATCGTCTCACTGTTGTACAAGACTAATCTTTATCTTCTAGGTAATAAATATCAAAATGAGATCTCAGTCTCAATAAGGTTTTATATGCGTGTAATGATTTTTATTCTGTGCATTTTTAGAGCGGTTAGATAATTGTATTGTTTGCTTAAACGTAATAAATGAGAACACAATCTTTGTGAATTTACGAGTTCCAAATTTATGAATATATTCCATAAAAATGCCAATCATGGGTGTGTTTGATAAATAAAACCTTGCCGGTACCACTGACAATATCAATTATATTAACAATCACAAATAACACGGTACTTATATGAAATATATGAATAAAAGGTATTCTTCCATGTTTGGAACGCTTGCAACTTAGTGTTAGACGTCAAATCCCGTAGCTGTCCGTAAACTAGTGAAATATGATAATCGCGTCGTCTGTCTGTGCCGCATCACTATGTATTGTAAATGTAACGATTCGTCACGGTAATAAAGTGATATTGTAAGACATTTGAGTTTCAATAAAATACCGAAAATCGGTTTTTTCCGGAGCTTTATGCGTAAAGAATTACAAAATAATTATTAATATACTGCAGGTACCGAGGGAGGCCATGATTCATCCATCTATCTCTACCATATAGGTCACACGCTAACTGATGGCTGAGCCAGGAGTCTCCGAAATCTGTGGGAACAATTAAATGTAAAAGAGATGAACGCTAGGCCAATCCGAAAATTTACTTCTATATAAGCTATTTTATAGGCGGCGATCATACAGTCATATTCATTTTTGTTTCGAAATAAAACCCTTTTTAGATGTCAAGTATTTATTGATAACTCATTATACAAGCAACTGTAAATATATAATAAAGTTAAAAGTTATACAATTAAACAATAAATGGG
This sequence comes from Microceris miodesmiata, assembly GCA_018245735.1. Taxonomy (NCBI): domain Eukaryota; kingdom Metazoa; phylum Arthropoda; class Insecta; order Lepidoptera; family Hesperiidae; genus Microceris; species Microceris miodesmiata. Next base: position 9,262 of record DWEC01003062.1, read on the forward strand.
GTCATTTCGTTAATGTCTAACAATTGTACTGGAAGATCCCGGTTGAGAACTTTATGAATAATACGACTTAACCGCCAATATCTGGAAACGTCATTTGCACAAAATGGCGTCTAATATCTTTTGGTTAATAAAAAAAAGTAAAAATATGTTCAGAGCCGTTTAATTTCTATTACATTATAATGTTAATATGTTAAACAAGTTCATTTTTAAGATTAATGTCCTTCGTTTATTTTATTTCTAGAACGTAAATAATAATCTTATAGAAAAATCAAATAATATAACAATATAGATTTAAAAGTTATATCAAAGTAACGAATATTCGGTAAAATGCATTTCAAGAAACGATAATCGAAGTTACACATATTAATTATTAAACATAAAACAAAATCTTAAAAAATCAATTGGACGTTTTTTATTTTTTCGTTACAATATCGCAAACATTTTCGGTGATTTGTTTCAATTATTAAATAAAGCAATAATGATTACTCACTACGAATTCTAATGTTATTTTTATTTTGGTCATATACAAAAGTTGATAAAACTACCCTAATTTTAATAATCGGTTGATAATTCATTTACAATCGTTTAGAATCGTTTTATTATTTCAGTTAGCTTAATAATGTTTAAGGAAAGAATCTTACACAAAATCGATACTTCTGTTTTTTTTCTAATAAAATAATTATATTTTAGCATCGGACGGTAAATGCCATCCGCAAGTTTACAAATTTGTAGCATTTTAATATAGTAAGTTTGATACAAATCACAATTTTATTTACAAGTGTTACCTACATGTTAGTATTGAAATAGTTTATTCATATTATTTATTTACAAAATATGTATAATACTTGTAAGAAGCACTTGGGGCTTATAATTTATAATATGTCAACACCGGCGTCGACCGGTTATATACATTTTATATGTTCTGGTATATACGTCTATATTTTTCTACACATTAGAAAATGTTAAAAACTGCATATTCAGCAGGCTTTATGGACAGGTTAAGTTACACTATAACTAAAAACTTACCTTGCAGCGTTACATTAGTTATGAAACTTATCTAAGAGTACCAAATGACCGCACAGGTCGGGAAACTGTGTGTGGAAGTAGAAAAATGTTTCATCTATTTTATATAATAATCTGACCAGCAGATATATTTTAAAAATCTAATTTAAATTTTTATTACGATAATTTACAGCGTCAAGACATTTTTTAATCTCTAGCTTCTGTTTTTAGAAGTTACTTTTAATAGTACTAATAAATTCTGTACAAGCCAAATGCTTTCCCGGAAGGCCTTATTCACGAGAGCATAGAATTCGAATTTTTCCTACATTTTTATATTTAACAATTTTACACTGAATCAACTGAATTTCAAACATTTAATGCATTTTTTTACTTTGAAAAGACGTCTTATAAGAAAAACAATTTTCTCATTCACAGACAATTACAAATCCTAATTAACCTTGTTGCAGTCGTCGTCAGGAGATAAATAAACACTAGAAAGCGTTATTGTTAGAGACAAGTATCGCATTACCCTCGCACCGAAGGCAGAGAAAGTAAGCGCATGCCAGAAGTAGCACGGCGACTGTGTGGGCGTGGCGGGCGCTAGGCGCGCGCGTGGTGGTTGTCGGAGAGGGGCGGCGCGGCGGCGGCCGGCTGCAGCGCGCGCGCCTCCGCAACCACCTTGCGGTACTTGCCTGCCGTCGTGCACATATAAC
>DWEC01003063.1:0-10975 GCA_018245735.1 Microceris miodesmiata
GAAGTGAGATTCAGATCGGGGTCACTGGAGTGTTCGGCCATTAATCAACCAGAGGGCCCTACTACGCGCTTTCGATTGTGATTTATTTTCTTTGCTATGCAGTATAAATCTATCTTGCCGTTTTTCTTTCGTCACTCAGTTTTTCTTTGTTATATTTTTATCCGCTTTGATCGCGGCTTATCCCGATGGGAACTAAGTCGTGCTTTATGCTGTAGGACTTATTAGAGGCCTATGTAATAAGTTTTTCTTTTGCTTTATTAAAATTGTATTTTATGTACTTGTATTCTTGGAAATAGGGATTCAAATCCCAGGGCGGGTACTATTGGATTTTTTAAATTTAGAATTTCTATAAAGTACCTCAGAGTCCGGATCGGTGTATGGCAATAGGCTCCCGACCTTCCATGAGACGTAAATGTAACCGGTAAAATGAGGGGGTATGATGCACTCCTTTGCATATCCCTTCGGGAATTATAGGTGTGATGTTACCATTCTATAAATAATCCAAATAGATCATATCCTGTTTCTCTACGAATCTTAGCTGTCGTTTAACACGGTTTTTAAGCATTTTGGCAATAAATTTAAATTGTGTTCGTTCGAAAAATTCCACATGTCTCAGCAGTAGGTACAAGCTGAGAATCAATTGAATGGTTTTCCAAAATTTAAGGTAAAGGCCTTAAACAGGGTGAAGGAATTGGTTTTAATGACAACCAAAACGAACTACTTAGCGTGCTTTCGAAAACTGTTCTTGATTATTTAATAGAAATACATGATAATAATACAAAAGGCTACCAAGGGTCATAGTTTCCTTTGACTCTGTGTAAAAGATGGGACCGCCCTACACCGAGCCCTTGAGGAGCTTCCAGCTTTAAACTCCAAATTAATAATACACAGTTATTACTTTTTCTGCTAGCCTTCCTTTTTATACTGTGCTATTTACTATTTCTCTTTGCTGTAATTATGCCGTTGCGCTTCCTTTATAAGACAATTATAATCTTTATTCATTCATATACCTTTTGATATTCCACGAGCCACCTTTCCGACCAATTTAGGAATATTTTCGCGGTAAAATTATTTGAATGGAAACTTTGAGCATCTGTTATGTATTTGCGTATTTGGGATTGTAATATGATTGAGTGTTAAACATTTTTGATATGTTACGTGTATAATATTAAACTTTTGTCACACGTGGTTAAAAGGCAAGAATTATACAATTAAGTTTGGTATTTTAAACGTAACATCACGCCTGTAATCCCCGAAGGCGTAGGCCGAGGAGTGTAGTACACAATCAACCTGGGATTTGAACCCAGGACCTCCCGATAGGCAGTCGCGCTTGCAACCACTCGACCAACGAGGCAGTCAAGTATCGTATTTTGATTTCCATAAAATAATTAATGTAATATCCACTGAGTAAATTTCAAAGTTCAGTTATTCAATATAACATTTACAATTTGCAATCTCGGCAGTGACTTCGTCTCTTTCGTTTGCAATCGTTTTTTATTATTTTTAAACCGTGATGAGAGCTAAATTGATTTACCTCACAATACAGCCATTAACTTTCCCGTTTTAATTTATTAACTCTATTAATTATGTTACATAACTCTTTTCATGTACCTATATGTATGGATGTATTTTATTATAACATAATATTTTGTTTAGGTTAATTAAAATAATTAATATTCGACATGGCTTATTTTACAGTTTGTTTTTAATTATTTACGGATATTTTTGATTTAGTTTCGATATATCAAACCCCTAAAAATAATAGTCAAAATAAAAAAGACGATAAGCGAATAAATGAAAATAAACAATGAAAAATTGATAATTGAAACGATATTTTATAATATTAGATAGCTACATGTTTAAAATTACACGGTTTATGTGGAAATATTGCTCTAACGTGTAGATATTACTTCAATCTTAAGAAAGAACAAAGAATATAACTAAATAGTAATTTTGTAAAACAAACTCTAAGTGGATGCTTAGAATACAAAATATTTCATGGGAATTATTTAGGTTTCTTGTAAGCGAAGTTAAACGTTTTTACTTTTAAATGTACTACAACTAACAAGACGTCATATATGTTATTCGCTGTTATATTAACGTACGTACAAAAAGTATTTAAAAAATAATAATAATTTCTAAGGTGTGTGAAGTCTGCCCACCCGCACTTGACTAGCGTGGCGGACTATGGTCTTAACCCTCTAAATATGAGAGGAGACCCATATTCCAACAGTGGAATTATAATGGGCCGATTATAATCGTTAATTATATTAATATAATTATAATAATTATTATTACTATCATTGATAATTATTATAATTAACGTACGGATAGACAGACCATTCGGACTTATTTTGATCATATTTGTATAACTTCTTTAATAGAACTGAAATTCTATATGAACTAAAGCAAATCTTTCTCACGTTTTTTCGAAATCGCATTACACAATTACTGGCTCTATCATTTACAAATAGAAGACACGAAAAGACAGGTAGAGGTGATGATGTTAAGGGAAAACCATGAACAAAGCCATATACCGCCTTCTAAACACACCCTCTCTTTGTATAACATACATTACATACTTTGTATAACGTACATCGCCTTCTTCAGTATAATTACATTATTATTATGGAAAATGACCCGATCCCCATTTGTTATAATAAAGGTTGTTTGTATTGACTAAGTGCGGTTTCGTGGGTATAAGAAATAGCGGTCAACTGAACCCTAATTTAAATTTAAATCGAAATCTTGTTTATTTTACTATGAGCTAGATACATACACAATGGAAGTGAAAATCTAATAGCTTGTGAAATTAAATTTTTGTGTATTTTTTATATGCAATGATATTCGTCTGCCAACCCTCACTTGGCCAGCGTGGCAGACTGTGGCCTTAACCCTCTCAATATGATAGCAGACCCATACTTATTCTAACAGTGGAATTATAATGGGTCGCTTATTATGATATTTCACACAGTATTTTTCCAGTAGTATATTATATTACATTTAAGTACATCGGATTACCTTATGTTACGTTACATTACGTTACGTTACATCACGTTGCGTTACATTACGTTACCTTTCGTCACGTCACATTATTCGTAAAGGTCTTATAGAAGTCAACATTGTGAGTACAACATATGTAATACTGTAACAATCATGAATGTTCTTGTATCGAACTAACACGTGGTCGGACGAAATGTGCTCACAAAGAGAATTACGAGTATTTAGTTGAATCGAGTTCACGGACAATACGAACAGGGGTATTACAGTTTATATAAACAACTGATGTAGGCGATGGATTGAGGGCGACCTTATCCCTCCAAAGCGAATGCTTCCAGGCAAGTCATAGAATAATCAAAGGAAATCATAGCAATATATTGTATTAAAATCGATTTGTGACTAAATTAAAAATATTTTTTTTATAAGCAATGTACGTAATGCTGCAATCGAATTAAAGCGAATGTCTCGGACACATCCAAAGCAAATAAAATATATGTAGCCAGCAAGGAGCACCACGCAGACATACTGAAACTTTCTGCTTAAAACGGATATTCGTGTGAGAATCAGTTTTTTTGTTTTTAGGGCAATAGGGCCACCATGTCAATACAAAAATGTTGAGAGACGGTGTGAAATAGAAATGTATGGTAGAATGTAATAACCATTTAAGATGAAAATATCAGTATTTGTAACCTGTGAAGGCAATCGTTTATGAAAAATAAATCATTTTAATATATGTATAATGCAACACAGAGTCGTGTAATCGGCTATTAAAAACGTAAACGACAGTAAATATACCTTCATATATACCTACGTATGTTGGTGTAATAATCGAAGCATATTAGAGAATTTTTAAAAATATTTTTATGCTGGGAAGTCCCGCTAAATGTCGCAAGCATGGTCTCTCCTACAAGTAGTAACAGAGAAGTGGCAAACGCTGAAAGCAGTGTACGAGTAGACCATTTTACTTAACCGAGCTCTTGGCGTTCTCTAGAAATTACATGTCAGGACGGTGTTTAAGAAAAAACGAAAATGTTTTGTAAATTTTCATGAAAAATGACGTACAATCTCTCAGGAAGAGTATGCTTTTAATTTGTGCAATGCTTACACTTTTATGTAATGCTACATAGATAACACTAAGTATATAATGTGTTTCCATCAGTCTTACTGTAAATGAAAGTTTTTCCTGGTCAATATATTATGTAGTATACAATATATTATGTAGACTAGTGTTAGAATTGTGCGATGTAAAATAAAATAAGAGTTTTGATATGATGAACAAATGGTTTAACGCCTTTTAATTACATTTCTCAAATGCTGCGCTTCCAAATTAGATTTCAGCATAACAGCCGAAGGCGTCGTGATTTTTAACGGTAGGTACGAGTAGGTACTATATTCCATGGTGCGGTAAGAAGTTCACGTATTATTCTAAATATTTTATATTCCAATTGTTATTGAAATTTGAATATAAATGCATTAAATATATCTAGATCTTTCTAAATATTGGTATCCTTATAGACTCGACAATCTTTTCCTCTCATTTCCTTCATCTTTTTGTTTTGTATACAATTAACGTTTTAACCAGCTCTGCGTGTGGGGTGACAACCTCCGTAAAGATTCAGTTTTATTCGGTTTACAGGTTTTTAATATTATCACCCGAAGTTATTATGTTCATTTTGTGTCTAAAGCAAGGTTGCATTTTGTGCAATTCATATTAGTTTAATAAGACTTGTATTAAGCTAGGAGGAACCAACGCACTATCGAGTATCCTTTTTAGCCCTTGTTTATGTATCGAAAAACTCTCGACACTAAATTTATTTTAATGTACCTTTGTATTAAATTGATTAAACTTATATATTTAATTTAAGTGTGTAGTATTTAATAAGTCCATCATCATAATTTATCGTTCCTCTGTTGAATACGGGTCTCCTCTCAAAATGGAAAGGGCTTAGATCTGCTACGCTGTTATTAATAAATTATTTGTGATGAAATCTTGTGTTTCGTTAAGTTTATTTCTTAAAGGCCAATTTATTCACCAAGTACACCGGTATACCGCATTATATATACATATGTATTTGTAACATTTAATTAATTAATCTATAGTAGTTTCTGAATGATCCGAAAGGTTAATTTTCGACCGTAATTCGCAAATATTTACACTTCCAGCATGATTTAGGTTCTTATGTCAAAAAGAATCTAAAAATCTTTACTCCGTGGAATTGTTTCACTACAGACTACTATATGAATTACTACAGTACTATAGTATACTATAGTACTATTCACATTGGAAGTATGAACGTAAGAAATCCATGTTGTATGCAATATATTTTTAGCATATACCAGTAGTTTAATATAGTGATTCGCACACTTTTCTATGCGCATAATTTTCTTAAGAAGACGTACAACATTTCTCTCCGCGTTGAAATGTATAGATTAATTCCATCGCAATTATTATTACATCAAGAAATGTCTCCATAATTTTCGGTGATTTTTCTTACATTTATTTTCTATAAACTACTAACTCTTAGAAATCCGCCTACCCAAAGATTTTGTCACTTACCGAAAGGGGATGCATTAAAACGTTTTGTTAGTCAATCGCCAGTCAATTGAACGCCTTACCGCGTCAAAAGGCTTTCGTGTCGGGTCGCAACCTCAATAAAGGTTTCTAAAGGGTCGAGCACTCCCTTCTGCGATGCCCGGCGTTGATTACCCTTTGCGGTTCGGTCAAGAGCGTGAACAGCTTTTGACAATGCTTCTAGTAAAAGTGCTTCATATATACAAAAGTTATGATTAGCAATGTGATTTTAGTGTGTTGTAGGAGTTTATTTAAGAATATTTTAACCTTATCTTGCTTATTAGGGTTTAATACGCTCATAATTTCGTCCAATAATTTGGTAAGTATTAGACGTTATGGATACCCTTTAAAGAAAAGTACAATAATGTGTGAACCGGAAGCAGGTGCCTAAATTATGTCAAACTGTCTCCACCCGGAAATCGAATCCAGGACTTTTTATGGTGCAATCGTTATTGTCATCATGGGGTTATTGTTACAAAGAAAAAAGGGTCGTTACATTTTATAATTGAACGACAACTAAATAACACGTGAATTTATTCAGAAGTAACTATTCAAATTTATCGTACAACGGCTAAAAAATTTGTAGCCTCGGACATTTTCCGGGGATTAGTAGAGGCTTGTTTTGGTCTAAAAACCTATTCGTTTCGGTCTAAAGGCCCACTCGGCAGGGTTTATAGAGGTTTATCTCTTTTAGCAGCGTGCAACTGACGTCAAATCTAGTTTTACCGGCACTGATGTACTAGATGCTTTGTACCTATATACCAGGATCTTTCAGCTTTGTGAATTATATCAGAGATTTTTTGTGTAGATTACACCTTTGGGTTTTTGTTTGACAAAAAGCTTAATTGAACACAGTCCACATATGGTCAATTATATATTTGCTGCGAAGCAGATCTATCTACATTTTCTTTGCAGACGAAATCTTGAAGCCTTCCATCTTATTCCTAAGGGAAATCTATAACGTGTATGACTGACCACAAATTCGATTTCTGTCGTGTTCAAGGTTGAAACTTTACTAGCTTTATGTAACCAATTTTGTGATTCTGTAACACCCAGTAGGTACGTATACCCCAGTAGGTACACACAAAATATTCGAACAATTTGATATCTCTAGTATTCTAGTAGGTCATAGAGTACTTGCGAGTTTATTTTGTAGTCTATATATACACGCATTCCCGCACGCACACACACGAACACACACACAGACACACATTTATACAAACATGCACGTTCGTTTAAACCATTATAAATATAAGCATATTAAATATATGGCTGGTGATCAACTTGTTCAACATCCAAAAAAGTTTTAATGTATTAACGTCCTAAACAGATTTTCTAAACGAACGAACATAATTCGGTTAAGCACTTATATTACTTAGGTACATATGTTTGTGGCAACCCCTAATTTTCTCGTCCACCGTACTTTATCAGATAATCCCTATGAAGTAACAAGCGGTTTTAAAACTTGTTTCATTTCATTTTCAATGTTTTCACAGCTTATCTTAACTTGTAACGTGCGCTTATCAAAAAGAAACTAACCTGACAGCTGTTAATTATAAACTTGTTAATGGATGTATCACAAGTGGAAACTCGGGTACGTCATATGTTACGACTTGCCAAGTAATTAATGAATTGATGGCCCATTAATATAGTTACGATGTACCGATAATTACCAAAGCCGTTAGTCCAGGGGCAGTGGTGTATCGCAAACGATTTGTCAAGTCGGCAAATCCTTTTCAGGCATATTCTGGGTAGGCGGAGTAGGAGAGCTGTAGATACACCTACTCGGTTACATAGAAGAATTTCGGTATAGCAGTAGAAAAAAGTTGCAAACTCGTACTTTAAATGTTGACTTAGAGGCAGATCTAACCTTCCCTTCGTTTTAAACATTGTTCGCTATGCTCTGCATAATTGAGCATTTCATTTAATGGTGCATGAATAGAATCTGATTTTGTGTATTTTACACTTTCTACTAACTACATTATTTCGTATCGCTGTTAAACTTTATATCACTGTTTAGTTGCTCAAAAACTGATTTAATTGTCGTTATATCGTAGCACATGTTTTTTGCTATATTTGAATAATTAAACGGTACGCAAATGCGTATTGTTACGGCTGTATACGAAAGGCTGTGGTGATTTAGATATCAATTTCAGATACAAAATTATTAATGGTCGTTCTAAGCCTCCGCCCATTTCGTAGATGCGTTTTTGTTGTTAACGTTATTTAATATTGAACCTCTAAGAAGCAATTTGTTAATAGAAAATATTATTTCCATCATTATCATCATCACATCAGCCGGTCTACTGCTGAACATGGACGTTTCTCAAGGTGAGTCACAATACTCAATCCTCCGTAGACCTCATCCAGCCGCTATACTTCTTAAGATCATCGCTCTAACGCGAGCTATACGACGACGTATAATATAGTTACTACTAGATGGAGATTCAGAGAGAGATCATGATCCAGCTATCTTGAGCAAAAAGCTCATATCCTGGCTGGTGGGGGAGCCTGATGTTTTGGAAAGCGGCGTGCATGTGTGAAGAGAGTCATGAATGTAGAAGCATGTGCGGTGATCTCTGCCTATGTCGTAAGGGATCCGGCGTGATTGTACAATAATAATAATAACAATATCTACACACTGGCCAAATATTCTTGTTATTTGGCTATGTTATGTCAAGTCAACATGAATCATCATTTCACTGTTCTATTGCCATGGGGATCAGTGCCATTGTATGTAGATTAAGCAGTAAGTTTACGTTTGGCCTCGCGGCAGACTCACTTAGACATATTAACTTGACAACACCACACGCAAAAATATGTTCTATTTATCATTGTCGTAGGAAAAGATTTCTTTACAGAACCTCCTCTCAAAAATATTCTAATTCAAATCTCTAAACGTATACACCGATTATTGTTCCAAACATTCTTCAAAGTTATTTTTGCTTCTCTGTCTGTATTTGTTATCAACGAGAGTAGATTTAAATGTCGTATAGACGCACCAAATATATTTACAGCTATCAGATATACCTACGTGTTTAAATAGCTTTCTTTATAGTGAACAGAAATTGATACAGGTGTAATCTTTACAGAAATATTATGATGTGACGAGAGGATGTGGTATGCCTTGTGGTGTATGCCTTAAAGATGTGGTGAGCGGATAAGAATTACACAAGACGTTATTAAAATAAGCCTTAATAAAAGTTTCTTGTAAATATGTACTTAAAGGTTAATAAGTTAATGATGGCGAACCATTGGTTATATTTAACAGCAACAGTAGGTATTTATAGCATGATTGTTAAATTGGTTTGTACATATATATTCGCTCGAATCCGGTGTGAGAGGCCCTTAAGACTAATTGTATTTCTTTTTACAATTAAGCCAAGGGTCAAGCATCCGAACGTTAATTAACTCGTGACACGATTGTCACCGCCAGGGCTTTGGGGAATTCAAATTGTTCTGCTGTAACTTAAAAATCTTTTTTTTTTCTTAAATTATGCGTGACTTCGGCCATTTTTATGGATTCATGTTGCCAGGGGAAATGTTGTTTCGGGAGATTTTAGTTATGTTAATCCATTGTAAGATATTGGAATAGAAAGTGATTCGTTTTAATTATTTGACTTAGCGAGCTGTTTATTTAATAAACAAATTTAATAACCAATAACGCTTTTATTCTCGTTGGTTAGGTGGTTGCAAGCGCGTCTACCGACCGAGAGGTCCTGAGTTCGATGCCTGTATAGGGCGCTAATGGATTTTTCTATCTTGAAATCAAGTCTGGATTTATGCCTGGTGCATATGGTATTCCATGGTGGGCCGTACACAAAACTGGTAAAACTTGGGAGTGTGATATACTCGTTTCCACCTACCTCATCGAGGATTACAAACGTGAGGCTTAGGTATTTTAAAAACTTTAAAATGTCATACATAAATTAACCGCAGTAACGTATTGTTCGAACTTAGTGTACAAAGTTGTTTAATTTGTGGGCGAAGTACGTGTGTTTTACGATGTGGTTGGAATACAAAGAATATTTTTAATACGTAATCTATATTCTCATAAGGTTTAACTTGTTTGAATCTTAATTACAGTGTTCCTGGAAGATATGACAGGATACAAGAGGCTGAGGACCTGGTGGATTGGCGCTTATAAATGAGGTCTGCACTCAGCCTAACTTAAAAAGTTGAACTTATAATGGTCATCCATTGATGAATGAAAATAGATTTTAATGTTGCTTACAGAGTAATATCATTTAAAACGCTTTAACAATAAATCAACATATTTTCACATCATACAGGAACATTCCTCTCTTGATAACACAGTGGCAGCCATGTACCAGTCACATAATAAATGTAATTACTGCTAGAAGTCTCCAGCGGCTTGTGTAATTAAGAGATGGCGATTTATGTGAAGCTGCACTAATTTGGTTCCACTTGTTACATCTTGATAATAATCTAATTAGCAATAATATTTTTATCTAGAGCCTGAATGGTTCCCCCTATAAAATCAATGTTGAGATATATTAGCTCGGATATACTAATTATTATTAGTATCCCGTTGAAAAAGTAGCTGGCAGCGGTTGGCTGCGAAAAGTTAAAGATCGAGTTTAGTGGCGTGCCATTGGAGAGACCTATGTTCAGCAGTGGACGGGAATAGGCTGATGATGATGTTCATGATTCCGATAATCCATCCATCTTCATATCCAGACAAGGTCCCGTTCCGGGAATGTTGAAGTAGTCTTGTAGCAAATCTGGGCGGTTGCCTCCACCTAGTTTTCTATTTTCCACCTCAAGTTGCTATATAAGCGAAATTTATTTTACTAATGAAAACCGTTAGTATTAGAAGGGTTATAATGAATGAAATAACTGTGGTTTTCAAGACAAATTCAAGGTTTCCAATACAATAAACAATTTATATTATTTAACCATTTATTTATTACTATTTATTATTTATTGCTATTACTATCACCAATATTTATTACTATTTATTATTTATTGCTATTTCAATAACCATTGATTTATTACTATTTAATATTCAGTTTAATATAATTTGAGCTATAATAAAATATGTAAGACAAAAGCTAATAGATTATTACCTGTTATTATGATATTTAGTGTGATACTTACAAACTAAGCAACGTAGCATAATATTTCACATAAACGAAAAATATGATCTATATGAGAATACGGACAGTTTAATCGAATCTAAAGGTAAGGTAGGTGCGGTAATTGTTAGGTAAGGTCCCTATTTATATATAACCTCACTATATACAACCCTTTTCAATTTAAAATAGTAAGAACCGTTTATTATGGTCAAATAATAATAAAGTAAAATCTATATATTAATACGTGATGCCAAAACTTTGGACCCCTTTTTACGAAAATTGCGCGGACGCAGAAGCATAAAAT
>DWEC01003064.1:0-10974 GCA_018245735.1 Microceris miodesmiata
GTATTATTTAAGAACTATTTTGTTAACCATAAAAATGGTTATAGTGGGTTAACGTTAAAAGCTAGACATATGCTGTCCCGGACTTTTACTTAGAACTTTTATAGGGAACAATTTTGTAATACATGATTTTTGAGTAACTTTTACCGTTTGCTTAGCGCGCCCAAGGGAAGCTCTAAATTTTGCCGTTGTCGCAATATTTTTTAATGCTGCTCCTCTCCAATTTATCGTAGCGTTATGTTATATAGCCTATAGCCTTTCTCGATAAATGAGCTATCTAACACTGAAAGAATATTTCAAATCGGACCAATATTTTCCGAGATTGGCGCGTTCAAACATACAAACTCTTCCGCTTTATATTATTATAATAAATAATAGTAATATGTGAATATGTAAATGAAAAGAGTAAGGTATTTATTTTGAAGTATATTTTGAAATGTGTTCGGATTAAGTAAGGAAAGTATTAAGTCCACATTTGGTTAATGATTTAATTTATGATTTATAATAAATAAGTTTAATCTATCAATCTGTGCTGTCCAGTTACGCTTTCCAACAAATTAACATGAAATTAACAATATTTGGCATGTTGGTGTAGTGGCTAATGTATCTTACAGTTGAGCTGGGGGTTGTGATATTGATTCCAACCTGGAATAAATATTTGTGTAATAATCACAATTATTTGTTTTGTCGTGTTTATAACATCTATAAAAGTGTTTTAAAAGGTATATGTATAGTTCATCAACCAACTGGTTACTTTAATACCTTACTTTTGGGAATGGATAATCATATGTGGATATGTCCAGACATATTTACAAGGCAAATCAATATTTAAAATAAAGGATTTTTTCCATAGCAAATAGTTAAAAAAATTGATTTCCAGACGATAACCTATTAGAGTCTTAGTAAAACTTAAACTATACTTTGACATTTACAGTTTTATTGAAAACTCATTTAAATTTCATCAATGGTGCAAATAAAATCATGTATCGATAAGTGGTGGAATATTGGCTGGGAAAATGGATAGGAAACTGACCTCCACACCCTTCAGATTGAAACACTAATTGTACTGGTAACACTTACTCAATAATAATGTCGGGATAGTGGATGGTACCTATTGCCCCAAACAAACTGAATTATGTTCTACCATCAGCAATTTTAATTTTAATCATATAACTTTGTCAGCTCAAACGGAATACTACAATAAGAAATAGGTCACTCAAAGATGAAGTAACCGTAGAAAAATATAAAAAAGTGCTTTGAAGAAAAAATTATAATTATATCATCGAAACATCGAATAATTTATGAATGCAAACACCATAACTGTTAGGACAACATAAAAATGTTGTATAATTATTTTTCAGCAATTGACTATTCCAAAAAATTTAATTTTAATTTCTAATGTAAAATACCCTCAGACCGTAAGAAAACATATGTTTTTCTTTTTTTCTTACGTATCAGATTTTAGGCTAATTCATAATATTAGAGTTTTCACTTCACAAATCAGTAGCATTTGCGATCTGTCAGTTGTTTTCGAGAATTTTTTTTGCAACGGCAACATTAAGTTAAGGTTTTTTTTTTATACAGATTACAGATAAATCCGTGTTCAGCCATATTATTAAAACACAACAATTTATATTACAAAATACGCAACAACCGGTGTTCAATCGTGACACAAAATTATATGCTATGTATACAATTTAGCATTTCTAAACAAACATTAAAATTAATGAACTGCTACGATTACCAGAATTAAAATTATTGCAAGTATTTAGGGAAGTGTACGATAAAACAATTAAGTAAAATAGTATTTATAAAAAGTCTCTTTTACTGTTGTATGCTAGAAGCTAACTCTAATGAAACGAAATTTAAATATTTCTCGAAACAATATGTCTATTGTTAATATATTTCGTTACGTAGACATGATTTTATTCTAATTTTTTATTCTAATTAATATTGTAAAAAAATCAATTACTGAATATGATCATACAAGATTTTACTTTACTTGCATTTGTTATTGCTTGTTAATTATGACGATAATGTGGCTATGTTATTTCAACAAAAATAATTCAGTGTGAAATTATTATTTTAATTTTTTTATTTCAAAGTGTTATAGTAGCTTTTTCTTTAGTATATTTTTATTGGGAATTGTAGTAATGCTGTACGCTAATAACAATTACACCTAGCATCATTTCACATTAAATGTTATATTGTTAAAAAGATTCCAAAACTTACCAAAATGTCCTCCATTTTTGGGAAAGGTGTGTTCAGGATTTGGTATCATTCTATACCACAGATAACGCAGAAAAATAACTCTAACTCTCATAACAATAAAACGATTGTATTTTATTTCAACTTTTTAGTTAAGTTTTGAAAATGGAAGGTTTTGGACTGTAGTATTCATTAAATATATATTGTATTGATTTTATATACGCCGAAACGATATACGCAGAGTTTATAAGTTATATATAGTCATAAGTTAAATAAATCTATAACTACTGTTAGTGTTTTTGTTACATTTGTTTTAATTAAGATAAAATTACACTATGACTTGTCATAATTGTTCTGTTTTTCTGTTACAGGCATACAAAACAAAACACTACCTATATCGTACCTACGAGATAACCACGATAATGCTACTATAGAAAACTATGTTTTGATTAGTGTCGCTACTAACGTTAAATATTAAGATCTCAATCGTTAGCATTTTGTTTCGAAATATTTTATCTCCAATGCCTGTCATTGCTCCACGTATAGTTCCGTGACGGTAACGAGTGTATATGAGTTTTTATTTGTCCCTTGCCATCAAATTGCTGACAAACGTAAGTAAATTAGATCTAACTCATCTATTTATTTTGAATACAATATTTTTGCTTTTATTTATATATTGCTTTTCGTCATAATATAGACAATTTGAATTTTCTTATACAAAAATGTTAAGTTGGCATATTTGTAAAAAGCGGTTAACATTTATTAACTAACGATTATTATATATGCTTATGAAAACAGAATGGCGTGGACGGGATATCAGAAATTTTTAGCGCTTATGATGGTTGTAAATGGATCCATAAACACCATAAGCACAAAGTGGGCTGATAATACCCAAGCAAAAAACTCAAACGGAGAAATTACGAAATTTGAACATCCATTTTTGCAGGTAATAAATTCACAAATACCCATTTATCAAGTTTTTTACACAAGTCTTCTCATTGCATTGGATTTTGGCTTTTTGTTGAAGGTTCATAAACATGTGAAACTGTAATAAGATTCTATCTATCAAGCCGTGTGTAAATAAGCAGCTCAAGATGTATAATGAAGTAAGATGTAAAATGGAATTAATAAAAATATTTTCAAGTTATCAATCACAGTACTAAATAATTTTGTTTTGCTTGTATCCTTTATTTTTTTATTTTTATCACCAGCAAATAATAAAATGATATATTAATTTAAACAGGCATGTGCAATGTTCCTCGGGGAAATGCTTTGTCTACTAACATTCAAGATAATATATTTCTCAACAAGGAATAGAGGTGGACATGTTCTAACTCAAGGCAACCAGGAATTCAATCCATTCATCCTTATGCCAGCTGCCATGTTTGATTTGGTAAGTTAAAACTGACTTTTTTGTGAATTATTGCCATCACTACTTTAGTAACATGCAGTTATGATATCTCCATTCTATATAAATTCTGTGTTGCTTTTAAATTCAATAATCTTATTTTATTATAACTGCTTATTTGTAAATATTAATTTTTCATAGACAATAAAAACATGAATATTATTTGTCAATAATAATTCACATGTTTGCCTGTTACTCAATGAGAAATGATATTATATTACTAAACAGGTAGACACTATCAATATATATTGATTTTTTTAAATAACCTTTTTCAAAATAAAAAGAAATTAGTTTGTATTTTTGTAACAGGTATTGTTTGTTACTAATCAGTACTCTCAAATGGATAGGTGGACAAAAACTAAAGTAAATGTTGTGCAAAGTGATTTTTTGGCTACCTTTAATATAGTTTCTCGTACTTCTTTTTTCACTAAATCATATGTTGAGATGGTTTAGTGACATGATGGAGTATATAAGGACAACTGAAAAACTATATTTTTATGATATTTTTTTGGTTATTTAATGCTAATTGATTTACCGATTTTTATTTGATGGTTCCTTAATTATCATGAAAATTAATGAAAAAGCTATATTCAGCAGTGGAACAGAAAATGCTGACATGATGATGAAGATGACTATGAAATTGTTGTGATTTATATAATTTACATAATATTATGTTAGGTCTCAACATTTAAGAGTGCTGTTATAAAGTTTTAAATTGTGGAAGTATTTATGTGGTCAATGACTCAGGCATGAGAATGTATGGTGCAAAATAAAGCTGTGTACATAATAAGCTAAGCAATGAATTATAACAAAAACTTGTCATTATTATAAGTAATAAGAAAAATTATCTGTATTATGAGTAATAATAAAATTACCTTAACCCTCTGGAAATCGTTTACAATTTTAGTGTATTACAAGTAATTTTATTACTTTTGTAATACACTAAACAGTGGAATATAATAAATGATGATGCTTACCTTCTCGTTGCTTTATGCACAAACCATTTGCCTAAAGCCAATTTAGATCTAACTACAAAACTGGGCCAAACTAGTTATGTGCCCAAACCAAATGCATTGCACTAGACCCATTTGACCTCACATGAACCTAAGTATGTGTAATGAATTACACTTCATTATTGATATGATATAAGTATTTACATTTAACATGAAATTATGCAGTTTATTGTTAACAGTATGCATTGAACATTTATATAATTTATTCATATTTTTAAGATAAGTTGTTCCCATTTAAAATACCATGTCATTTGTTTATCGTGTAGATACCCTAATAATGCAACATTTATAGTGACATAATATCAGTTAACAGAACAGTTAAAATATTCAATTAGTTTTAATAGAACACTTCCAGTGATAACTTAAATCCATTACTGACTTAAATATGAAACGATTTTTTTACAAAATAACATATATTCATTTTCCTATATGCGGAAATGAATTATTATTTTCCAACAGTCCTCAACAACTGTTCTTCAGGCAGTACAATAAACAGTATGTCCTGTATATATGTATTAAGCTAAGGACAGATGTTTACTATCAGTAACCTGGTAAAAGTCCTTCATATCATATTTGAATATTGAAGTTTATCATACTTTCAGATCGCAACATCAATCATGTATATTGGCCTGACACTGACATATGCAAGTAGTTTCCAAATGTTCAGAGGATCGGTCATAGTTTTTGTGGCTATGCTCTCCACTACATTCTTGGGACGTACAATTGAGAAAAAGCAATTTCTCGGTATATGTAAGTATTAAAACCTGTTTTTATTACATTTAATGTATGGTCATGTGATATATATCAAATATGATGGTTCCTGTATCACAAATAAATATGCTTTACTCAAAATATAATTTCGGTCAATAAATTTACCCCCTGTGCTGATAAACCTGGACAGCGAACCTTACAGTCTTACAGTAGAATCTTGGATGAGGGACATTGTATGAGAGTGAGTTAATTTACAGATTATTACCATCAACATGCTGATGTAACTATCTTCATTATAACTCTGAATTTATACCATATTTGATCAAATATTTGCACATATAGACAGTATGTGGTGTATTAAGAATAACTGCAAGACTCTATCTGATTTTAATTCATTGTAATGTTCATAGTTTTTTTATGCCAAACTCCCTAACACTAGGTGAACAGACCATTTGTTATTAAGTAAAAGGAAGTTCTGAATCTCCATCTAGTTAGTTCTATAGAAGGATGTAATATCCTTGCACATGTAATGTTTATTGAGTCAAGTCATTATTTTTTTGATAGTAAAATTTGACGTAGAAAATAGATGTTCGTGGTACAAATTGAAAAATGGAACACTCGCTATTGCTGTCTGTCACTGTAAAGATCCCCATCGACACAGATCCCTCGCGAGAGCAATCATTCAATTCGCACTTACTAACCGCAATTGCATGATTGGGATGCAGTGAATTAGAAACTGCAATATCCATCCTGTCTCCCATCTTCTCACATCAGTATTTGCTACAATCAATCTGGCCATGACACAAATGTATGGGTATTATGAAACTTGAACTGTAAATTTGATATCTGCGTTTCCTTTCAGTGTAGTTTTACGAAATCCACTCGTAAAATGAAGTGGGGTACTATAGTTAATAAAAGTTACATGAAAAATATTTGTGAACGAATTTCGTTTAGTTAAATGAAATGGAATTACAAGAAAAACACTCGTAAAAGAATTTAGCTTAGTATATTTTTCATGTTTAGGATTAATTATGAAGTATTGGTATGAACAATATGTATTATTCTTATGATTCGTGTCGCTACAGTGCATTTTCATCTCAAGTGAAATGTGCATGGATTTTTTTAAGATAGTAGTAACATCATTAGTCTTTTGATACTTGTTTGGAAGTAAAAGGGATAATTGTTGGTTCAGTGGTAATGACCCTAACAGCTGAGACGAGGATGTGGGTATGGTGCCCATTCAGGATAACTATTTCTACGATAAGCATGCGTCTTTATTCAAAGTATAAAATTATGAAAATAATTGTCGGACATTAATTTTTCTAACATGTTTATTAGGAAATCGTATAATTTCATATACAATTTCACATTATTACTTATCATTAGATCTTATAGGGATTTGTTAAAGATAAAATGATAGAGAAAAATTTTCAGAATAACGTACAATGTATACATTGAATCACTTTACATGTGGCATTCATGGACTAAATTGTTTCTTTAATAATATTTTGTGATCGAATCGAGAACAATGAACTGTGTGTGTCATAACGCGTTCGTACGGAATGTTTATATTGTATGTTTTGTCTTCCCGAAACGATTGCAAAATTCAAAACACTACGCGAACGTGCATTCAGCACAGTGTTATGATAACGAGGCCAGGCATGTCGTGAACTCCTGTGATAAGATTATGTTATTTATTGATTTACTGCGACCTCAGATGTCATGGTTGACAAACAAAATGCATGTTCATTATTATATTATTTATAACACACTCTAGACATCCCGATTGGCGGTCGCGCTTGTAACCACTCGACCAACGAGGCAATCAAACTAATTACAAATATTTGTTTTTATTATTAATTTTTTCCATTACGGCACATCCTCCATGGCGTAAGCAGAGGGTACAGATTTCTATGCCTACCATGCTTTTACCTATAATTGGAATTAGTTTTTTTTAAACAAAATCGCTGTATCTGTGCGTCGAGGCGTCAGTTAGTAATTCCGAAATAATGTTAGTTTTACCTATGTGTTCATTTACCCGTTACCACCAAATAATATAACATAACATCACGCCTGTATCTGAAATACGGAAGGGGTAGGCTTAGCGGCATTATAATCTTCTACCGTTCACCAGTTTTGTTATACATGTATGTACGTCCTGTCATGGAATAGGGTGTGAGCTTATTGCCATACGCCGAGCAAAAATCAAAATTCCGTGTTACTACTGGGTATTTCTCCGTAAAAAAACCATATTAACACTTTGCATCCCCGGGGATCGCACCCAGGACCTTTAGAGTAGTAGTCGCACTTGCGACCACAAAACCAACGAGGCAGTCAAATTTTTCAAGAAAGTTATGTATAAAATATATGGATACAAAAGTAAATTCTACAATCTCATTATAACATATTAGTCATATATACAATAAAGCTGTCAATGTGTGTTCTTATAAATCCGGACCAAGCAAATACGATATTCTTTCAATGAATCATTGTACAAAGTTCATTGGGTGACAAATTTTTAATAAACAAGCGGATACATTCCACATACAAACGTTATTGTGTGTTTATTGCGAACCTAATTTGATAGAATCAGACAAATTGATGTTATATTTATTCGTTTCGATCAGGACCAAATTTCATTTTGCGTCACACCAAATAACGCTTTATCGCACGTCATAGACAACGGCGATATCGATGTCGTTTACAAACACGTGTAACGCCATATATACATGTATATGATGCATTAGGTAACTTATTTTTAACGTAACAAATAGTTTTTCAAGCGTAAAGAATTTGGAAATTACGTAATGAAATACATATTAGGCACTTATTGCTTACTGCCTACACTCAAAGGAATCTCTTGTAATAATGAAGAATATCTCAATAAAAATTATTTCCGTCTTTTTTACAGTATACATCATCACGGGCCTGCTGATAGTGGGCGTCACGGATTCATGGTACCCAACCCCTGAGGAGTCAAAGGGAAAAAATAGTTTGATCACAGGGGACATGCTGATCATCTTGGCACAAGTCATCACTGCTTGTCAAATGGTGTATGAAGAAAAATATGTCGCTGGTATGTTAATTTTAAATTATTACTCAAAACTGATTGTTAGGTAAGGGTGCACAGATTCCTTGAGGTCTTGACTACATGTTGGCCAGTTGACTGACTGCTAAAATATTTTTTTTGCTAAAATTTGTTTGTTGGATTGGATATGTTAGTTACTACATAACAGTAGTGCCTGAAAATTGTATTATAATTTTGCTGATTGCAAGACACCGACACCGATTCGGTTGTCAAGTTGTCACCCCACTCCATTTTAATATCACAAAATATTTTGCAATATATTGCCGCGAAAATACGAAAACACAATGAACAATCATATAAAAATGACAGAATCCAATTTCAAAGATAACATTTTGTTCATCATGGCCAACCTAATTTTCTTATATATAAAAATGAATGTTTATCTGTATGTCATCGATGAACTCAAAAACTACTCTACCGATTATTATGAAAATTGGTATATGTATTTTTCCACGGAGAAGGTTTGTATAATATGCTCATTGATGCCACTCGCCACCTAGTGGCGCTGCAGAGTAGCAACTTCTGCCCCGGTCAACCGATCGTCATGAAAATCAGTACGACCATGTATTTTTACACAAGGAAAACGAATATGATTTTAATTTATTTTAGTTGTTGGCGTAGCAACACGCGCCGGGTACAGCTAGTTAGTAATAAATAAATATAATTTTAATTGCCTCACAAACAAAATCCTTAAATTCAAGCGTTTAAAAATATCACTTTATTTTCATTATATGTTAATAAATGGTGCTTAAAACAAAAATGAAAAAACTCAAGAAATTCCTCACTTCAACAGCCACAAACTGCAATGATAAGACACACACCGGCAAATCTCAAACGTTCTATTTTTGTTTTAGAGACAAAGTATTATCTTTCGATCAAATTATTATGGTATATGTACATACAAGTAACATTAAATCGATCAGAAGTACATATATTTGATTTCTACGTTACGTTAAGGCACTAAAGGAAACTTTAACCCTATCTCGTAAACAGGATATATTGACTTTTCCCTTCATTCCACAAGCAGCTCCGAGCTGGTCTCTTACGAGTATAAGAAATCCGGACTTCGAACAGTGTCACTTCAGTTGCTTGTAAGTGTAAATGTATTCAATGGAAGTGCGGGACAGCTTTACAACGTACAGTATTACAAAATAGTCCCACGACTTTTAGCTTCGAGCTATCTGCCTTCAAAAGGTTTAAATCCGAAAATTTCTTGTTCGTTTTAGAAATATTTAAAGAGAGTGATGTATGTAGAAAACACGTCAGGAAATATAAAGATCCTACATTGTATAACTTTGTATACATTGTATAACTTACCGTTAAGTATGCGTTCAACAATCTCTACAATAAAATGTTCTTCTTTTTACAAAAAAAAATGAAATTAAATCAGCAGAGTCAAGTACGTGCCACATTTTAGATTCGAAAAAAAATATCAAAAATGGCATACTTGGTGGGATACTCGAAGCATACATGTAGTCGAATTCTGACGGAAGTAACGCTCAGTATTCTTTAATCTGTGTAGACAGTTTCCGCTCTTTAAAAATAGCAACGTGTATTAAGAATAGCAAGTACATAGCAATAGTATGTATAAATATAAAATAGCAACTACATACTTTTAAATCGGAAATTCACTAGCTAGGGCATAAAGACAACCCCAGGCATTAATGCTCCCGACTGTACAATTAGCATTATCAACGCTTATTATGGATGTACAATGCCACAAACTTATCTGACCCGGTTATGGTGGCGCTACTGTCTTATAACGAAACACAAACTGGTAACTTACGAAACGAAACATAAACTGGTAACACTAATCTGTAGCAGCAGCTACTCGTTCGTACAATTTACAAACGATATTAATGGCGCTTGGAGACGTTTCTCTTCTTGCATGAAAGATAACACTTTTTAAATAATGTTTCTTGCACCACTTTTAAACACTTTCGGCATTATTTCTATGTTTTCAAACACAACAACGTAAAAAATCACCAAGAAATGTACCAACGATAAAACTGAAAAAAGAATGACATTTGAAAATGGCGTCATTAGTTCCAGATTTGTCCATCGGGCCAGATAAGTTTGTGGCACTTTACACTTTATATCAATAGGGGTGATGACAGTAAACGAAAGTCGCTAAAGTTATGCATCTATTTAATGAAACGTGAATAGTGAATTGCAAAACACGTATATTTTTTATAATTATTAGTGAGATTATATATTATTTTGATAAAATAAAACTACGAAGTATGACGATCCGACATGTTATGTTGAACGCCAATTAGAGCCAATGACGTCGCGTTCGTGTAGACCTCAATGACAACTCTTCAGCAAATACAGTCAGATTTTTTCTATTATAGGATCACAAAACGTGAGCTAGCATATTTCACTTGCTTATATCTTTTTATTTATATGAAATATTTTCAAAAATTAAAATTATTTCAGTAAAAATGAATATTATCTACTAGAAAACTCGTTTAAATGTGCTGAAATTAGAAAGAACAAATTTTTATCGAGGACTGAATATTTAGCAATTTCAAATGGGCTCTGTTAGC
>DWEC01003065.1:0-10973 GCA_018245735.1 Microceris miodesmiata
TATATATATCATAACATAACATAACAATATAATTATCATAACATAATCAATTGCATGCAACCTTATCCAGTGCCAATAACGTTCTTATCTTAACTAATAGCTCGAAGTCCTAATTGGTGTACGATGTATGGCAATGAGCACACACTATTCCAACGTGTTACGTATTACGAGTACATCACATATAAAACGCGGGAGTGTACTAAACTCTTTTGCCTAACCCTTCGAGGAAAACAGTCGTGATAATATTTATTTGTTTTATTTAATTTTATAACAGTTCATAATTGTGAAGGATTTTCGTGACATGCAAAATATGTAGCTGACAAACGGCACGCGAGCGAAGAGAAGGCAGTCATCATTTGCACTTCACATTGATGTCCTTTTCAACACGACAATTCGATCAAGCGGCCCGTGTGCCCATTAGTAGGTGCTTCGGCTGTCAACTACATCCTCCCATTAGAGCCGTTTATTTTACATCCCAATTGATATCGTTCTTGACCAATGGACGAAGTTTGTTATTCTATATATGTTATATTGGGTAAAGGCGTTTTGTACCTGCTCGCCTTATACGAGTGGTTCTCCACTTAACAAGAGTACAGACAAGGGCCTTAACCTTTCTCATTCCGAAAGTAGAGACGTGATTAGCAGTGGAGCTCCATAAGATGAGATGATATCATGTTCTCTGCCAAGAACTGCATGAAAAACTGAGGCAATTTCTATTATCATTATTGAATCTTCTTTTTCTTAAAGTACCTCTTCGACTAGCGGAGGTTAGCTGTCAATACGCAAACTTCCCTCGGCCTTGCGCAAGGTGGAACAGCTTGTAGGAACAGCAGGTAGCTTTTGCTACCCCTGTCCACTCTTTAATGTTTTGTAACCAGGATTATTATTGAATAAAGCATCATAAAATACAGTAAAACTGCAAAATATGTTTCTCCATATTACAACTGAATTTCAAAACACAAATGTAAGATCGCAATTATTGCAAATCTATGTAATAAATTGTGCTACAGTGAAAAAAATTGATTCAGTTGTCAATGGTCGTGGGAGGTACGCCGGGGGTTGTTCATTCCATCCCTCTTTAATAATTTTTTTTGTTTTATGAGCACGACTATTTGTCTGACCCTAGTTGTCAAATTATTATTATTATTATATTTTACGCCAGGTCCATTACGGGGTAGGCAGAGAGTTGGGCAAGTGCCTTTAACCATATTTATTTGTTAGATATTTCAATATACACAATTTTGTATATGTATAACAATGTATGCATCAACTTGTATTCGTTAATAATACGTAAATTATCAAACAATTGAAAAATCACATTTGTTTAATCATAATAGATGATAATTCACAACGAACTATAATCAAAATCAATTTTAATTTTTACGGTGAATGCATATACATATGTATATATGGGTTATATTAAACGAAAATACAATAAATAGGCACAAACAAAATGAATGAACAATATTTAGGCTGATATTATTAATGTAACGTTGTAATTATACAATAAAATACATATAACCGTTAGTTACAATTCCGTGACCCCAAGTGATGGTCTACTACGCAGTTGCGCCTCTCTTTATTCTTATGTTATTTTTTTGTTTTTGTAATAGGTAATTGAAATACTAAAATTATTCCTTTTATTACTAAAGCTATACTAAATGATTTATTAAGATATACGTATGTATATATTAAACATTTAACCAATCTAGCAGACGCCAGTTTCGGACACGAATACAAAATTAAGTAACAAAGGTTAATAATGTTATCCCCATAACGTATCAATAACGATTATTGGATTGTTATATAAAGTAAGTTTCCTGTATGACGTCATAACTATTATGGTACTTTAGTACAAAATTTTCCACAATGCTTCAAAGACTAAAAAAATATTATATTTCTTTGTCTGTCTTTCAATATGTCCAGCGATTTTAAGAAAAATAGAAATATTAAAGTAAATTTGAAATATATACGAGTCCTTCCAACTCTAGTAAAGATGTGTAGTGGTTTGTCTTAAATTGTCATTATTTATGCATATTCTCATTGTGACGTCATGCAGTGCAAGACACGTGTCCGAGGTGAAGGCCGCGACACCTCAAGACGGACGCCAGCCAGCGGATGACACTTTTTGTCGGATATAATAAGCTAATGTTCAGACTTCCTCCGCTAAAGTGGCGCGAGCTACACTGAGCGCCCACTCGCTTAGGGTACTACTAGATTTTAGCGGCCGGTCTATTTGTGCAATTGCTTTCTTGTCTCTTTTTTGTAGCTGACAAGTGTCTAGTATCAGTTAGTTAGTCCTTAGAACTCTATTAGCATGATTGCTTACGTACCGAGTTCTTTCCCTTTATCTCTCTCTAGTCGGTACCTCATTACTGAAGATCGTAATCCCATTTGAAACCAGCCAGTAACATTCTCCAGGAGGAGCGAACCTTGGCTTGATACACTGCCATGCTCATTGGCATATTCAAGTTATATGTGATCTGGTCCGTCCAGCGCTTCGGGCAACCCTTAACTTATTTAGGATACGCTTATTCAATCGCTAGGATACGCAATTTAATCGTGCTTAAAAATAACTGCTTAAATATGGATATCATGAAACTAGTGGCGAATGTATTACTATTCCTCGTGCCATTTTTTTTATATTCAACTATAGTGTGGTAGAATCTTTATGACCGCATACATTTAGCAAAACAATGAGTGCATCGAAGTCAATGGAACAGGCTAACAACATTCATATTTAGTTATGATATTAGGGCTAAAATAGCCTGAAATTGAAATTAAGAAAGTGAGATACATTGTATCGATGCCGTACTAATTTTCTTATATTAATTCAATCTTAAATCTGAAAACACTCAATTATTTCTACGTTAGACTCTACCTTTGTAAATTAATACAAAAAGGTGGACGGTGAAAAACTTAGAAAATATGTCAACATAGTGGGTCTATATTATGTTAGTTATTTAAATTATTTTCAAATCTGTGATGCAAAATTCAATTAGCTCATTAACGAATGATTAATTAATATACTTAATATAGAATAGTAATACATTCGCCACTAGTTTCTTGATATCCATATTTAGGTAGTTATGTTTCAATATGATTGAATAGCGCTCGGTCGCAATTCCGCGTTTTGGTACATGTGTCTCAAGAAATAGCTTCATTTCGTCATGTTACATTTACTTTTGATTATATACTACTTATTAGATACTTTGATTATATAATAAATAGTAAATAGACGTAATATTTTCACATTGATTACGACTTTTTTATCATAAGTTAACGCTATGTTTCTCACATAGTTCCGATGTACACAAATTTAAACTTTGGGAATGAATAAGCAATTAAATAGTTTGCTGATGTAAAGTACTTTGAAAGCGTTAATAAGTTGCATCGATCACTTTACACTCGATGACCTACGGGATGAGGACTCAGTCGTTACCAAGATTACGCTCTGATTGTGATGGCTATTGCTTCATAGATTAACAACGCAAATAGTTAGATAACCTAAGAAAACTTTGATTGAAACACGCCACCGATTTAGAGCGAATGGCTCTAACCAAGACTGTTTATCAATAGTGTCTGTGCCGCCGAAGCAGGGGGAACACTGTCGCGTCAAATGATATCCAGTATAGAAACAGTAAGTTTTTAGTTGGACCGTGTGGTCAAATCGTACAGTTATATAAATTGGTTATACGACACATTTCCCTTACGCCGGATGCAATCAATTTGTGTACTGGCGTACTGCGCGGGCGCGTCGTATACAGTCGCTGGAAGGCCACCAGACCGATACCATTGCTATAATTTTTTACCCAAAAGAACTAATAATCTATTTTCCTCAAAATCGCGACGTACAATTTGTGTAGACTGTTGTATAGGAAAATAGCATTGACTTGATCATATTTTTGATAGTGAACCGTGATCTTGTGTAAGAAGGATCAATATGGCTTGCACGGTCCTGACCATTCGTACAGAGGATACTGGACGTATTGTGACACAATAGAATCGCGGGCGAAGAGGATAGGCTTTAGACTTACTCGCTTATTGCTCGTGTGTGGTGCAATTTGATTAGCTAGCGATTGTGGTATCACGGCAATGTGATACCACTTAATCATCCACCACGGAGAAGACGAAGAAAAATACCAAGCGTTCAAAACGAAAGAGAATTTCCGATATGAGGTATGACTTTTTTCGACTTCTTTTCTTTTAGGTGCCACTGATCGGAATTTTGTTTCGATAGTAAATCTAATATATCAAACAAAACTGATGTCTCTTTTTGAGAATTAAATGGTAAAGACAAATAAATGTACTGATATATAATTAAATAGTGAGGAAATGTAATATATGTAGTGTGTAATGAAAATGTGTTTCTACTATGCATATACGAGTATGTACCCAATAAGCATCAGATAGATTAATATTTAGTTTGACCCACTTTATCACTTATCTGGCAATATTTTTAATTTCTCGGCTACTTGGTTATGTTTATATAATATATATCTTACGTATGTAAGTTCATTCTCACGTATTATGGACATAAAATCGAACCCAGAAAGTGACGCTTTTGAATGAACAGTGTCAGCGCTACAGTGTGTACTTTTGAAGATAATTATAATATAACTTAGGCCTTTACAAAGCAGGGTTTAGTCTAGACATGCGTATGACATTGTCCATCGTAGAACGCATTTGTGCTTTCCGAGTAGCAGGATCGTGGGCAACACTAGCCTATCATATGTACATACAAAAAAAAATCTTCACGTTTGCATTGTCATTGTAATAATTATCCTTTTTGATATAACTTTTATGTTGGCAACTATTGGTGGATCTTTAGAAATAGATTGACACTTTACGACAAGTGTCTATCTATGTCTCAAATTATTCACAAGAATTCTACGAATGGTACATAACATGTGCAATTAGTATTAATCGTATAACGAAGTCAAACCCAGAAAATCCTCAAAGAGCTCTTCCAAGATCAGCCGTTTTATTCGTTTCGGACAGCTATATCTAGTTGAATACACAGACGCTCCGTATCCTAACCATAGTTTGAAAGATTTGCAAATAAAATTTACTCCTATGATTATTATTTTATCGTCACGCTAGGCCCAGTACAGGGTAGATAAAAAGAATTACATATGAGTTACAGTCCCAAAAATAGCCATTTCCTAAGCATTTGTATTTTGTATTTCAGGGTTGACTTCCGCGGAATAAAGTGTGCCACCGCTTTGCGGGCGGGCATCAAAGCTGCGATGTACGAAAGCAGCTGTTCCTACGCCGGAGCTCTTGAACTCAAGCGAACCGCTCTCAAGGAAGAACCCTGGCCTACAGCAGAATGGCCACCCTACCGCCTCCACCAGTCCACATTCGAACAGTTGAAACAAAGTGTAGAAAAAGCCAAAGCCGCCCTCCAGGATCGTTCTGGACTATTGGGTACTGCCACTGCCTTCGGTGACTTTTATGGAGGCCAGTTGGGACAGGACACGAGCAGCGCAACTCTTGGTTTCGGCAGAACGACTAGAACCGAAGAGTCTATGCTTGGATCATTGGATAAGAGCAAAACTATAGGTGAGTCTTCATTTAAATTTATATCGCAAAGAGTATAAGAAAATTCCTAAATTAAAACAGTAGTTTGTGAATTAAATTTCATTTACAGAGAAATTAAACTATTTGCTTAATTCATTAATTCGTCTATTAACGTCTCATTAATTACTGTTTTAATTACAATGTAACTTGACCACCAAAAAGATAATTTATCATAAATTAAGATTACATAAGTACTTCATTATGAATCGTAATAAAGTAGTTAAGACACAAGGTTCGAGTAAAAATTATAAGGCAACTCATACAAAGCTTCTTGCTAGTATTATACGTAGTTCATTGCTGTTTTTTTACTTCACACGGTAATCACAATATAAGATGCTAGACATGGACATAATCTACCAAAGAAATGTACTAAGAATGTATAAAGACCACAAAACATAATATTTAACACTTATCTAGCCGCAAGCAAGGCCAACAACATTAAGTATGAGTTTTGGGTCATAAAACATGCTTTTGTTATAAATTCGAAACATAAAAGACTAGAGTAAAGGTATCTCGAATAATGTCTTGCCAGTTGTGTTATTAAATTTTACAGCCGACATTTCACTGAGATATCGGCGATTTTAAGGTATATTGTGACCGTCATAGGTACACTCTAACATTGGAACCGGCTCCTAAGAAAATCGATTATATAACCCGTAACCTCCGGGTTATGAAACGCGAATTCTCACCGTAAGTGAATGACTTAGAGTTTCGTTTAGAACGAAATCTTAGCAACTTTGAACCCTTTCAGGCTAAGCCAGGGAGGCTGTAGGCAGGAAGACAAGGTGGGGAGCTTCTTGTAGAGATAACAATCGCTCAAGGGAGCGAAATGGGGGCGTGCAAGGCATTTTACCCTGTTGCCATAGCAACTCGTCCACGCCCCGCCAGATCATCGCATCTTATAAATACTGGCGACGAAAATAAAATTTTATTATCTCCGTCGAGTTCATTATTTCGAACTTACCCGGGGGTACGTTAGCCCGTTTCCCGGGTTTTAACGAGGGGGTTGATTGTGTTGGAAATTTTTGCAGTTGAATTTTCATCGGTGCATTTGAAACAGCCGCGATGCGGTCGCCTGCCGCTGCCCGAGTGCGAGTGTTTTACGATTGTTATCTACTTCTTTGTTTGTGCTGGCTTTGTAAATATAAAAGCTTTCATGAATATCTTCTAAAGCAAACGAAATGTAACTAAGTTTAATATTTTAAGAATAACTGCAAAGAAAACGAACATGGTCTGGGTGACGTCACGATAATAAATATTACATTTATGCCATTCAAAGTAAACTCTTAACGGCATACATTTTTGTTATATTAATAGAAATAATAATGCTTTCTTAAACTACGCGCGTGCAAATATAAATTTTAGGTGACGGTATTTTTCATATTTACATTTTTAAATTCGTTTTAAAGTTAGATGCACAAGGTCGTAGTCGCAATTATCATCAGCCGGTCTCCTTGCCTTGTCTGCAGCCTTTCTTTCGCCTTTAAAATCGAATACTATTACCGTATTAAATTAATATTAGGTGCTTGCTGTCCGCCCCGCAAGGAAACCTGCCGCGACATCATTATTGTATAATAATAAAAATTATATAAAATTTAGTAATAAGCTTTAATTACATCACATCAAATCACATACTCATATGCAAAAATTCATTTCACTTTTTATTTTACCTTCCATCTTGTATTCAATTTCACATTCACATTAGTATGATTTTAATTTTTGTCAAGAAAATTTTTACTCCCATTTTACCTAAAGGTGTTATTGCTTTAAAGGTTCAATTTTACGAAGATTTTTCGATCGTTCCTACAATAAAAATCGGTTTTCATAGCGATTCCAAAAAGTCCTTATACGATAAACATACTACACGATAAAGACGTCGGGGAGTTATCGACTTACGCGTAACATAAGGTTTTTATGTGAAATAAGACTGTATTCGTAAATATAGAAAATTTTGTTAAATATTACACTATGAGAAAAAACTCACGTTAAGACTTCTACTTTTCTAAGAATGGAATCAATATTATTAGTATTTTGTTTATTCCACATATTGTAAAATGTGTGTCCTTGACCTATACATCCATATACGAGTACATATGTACACAAAATTATAGAGGTCTGCGGTTGTGTTCGCATCACGCACAATCTACTGAATAGGTTTCGCTTAATTCTTATATATATACTTTTCAGACACTTGATTCTTGCCATAATAAAAATTACAGCGATACTTTCATTTACTGTTATTAAAGTTTAAAGATACTCCATGAAATAGATACACCGCTATACCGCGGAGTAATTTAGACGGATATTCCTTGCCTCTCCACTTTAAATGGCAAAATGTGGTTGAAGGCGCGTTTTTGTGGATAATCGTTACACAAAACAAGGCCTTCAAAACACATTGTTCTTCAAAAGTTGGTGATCAAATAAAAAATGCTTAATTAAATGTACCTATATATGTACATAATTTAATAAAAGGGAATATTTAAAGAAATCCTTGACTGTGAGAGCAACCTACAAGATAACTTTACCAACCAATACTTTTCATTGAACTTTGACCAGCATGCAACTGAATGCAGCGTAATAAACACTATGGCACTAATAATCACAGCAACTATTTATTGACCTAATCAGTTATTGAGGAACAAGAGTTTTGAATATGAACAGGACATTATAGCATGGATCCGCCAATTATTATTTTTGAAATTGTATTTGTGTTTTAGAATTTACATCAAGTCTTTATTTTGATGTGATTTTTCTTAGAAGTGGAAACAAGTTCGCATAGTTCCACTCCACAAATTTGGTGACCGACGATACAATACAATGACCGACGGTGACCGACCGGTGACCGACGATACAATAGTATCTGATGCAAATATGTTTCTACTACTTACAACTATAGCCCTGTGCCGATTTTATTAACTTTATTACAGATTTTGTAAAAAATTGTTTGCAAACAACGTATGGCAATTTAAAAAAGTAATGTCGGAACATCACTATGATTTTTAAGTACTAGATCCACCACTTCTAATCTAACCTCTTTTGTAAATAGTCTAGTCAAAACCTCAGATGTCAGACGTTATTTGGTAAGGTGGTAGAAATTAAATATTCGAATAAAATGTTTGTGCGATTGGGAGCGAAGAACTCCGAAGCTACATTCATCACATTGCTAGACACAGAACTCCCTTGTGGGTTTTTTACCATATTTATTTACAACATACAAAGTCACACTATACCGCTTGATATTTATAATAACCGACCCATTACAATTCCACTGTAGGAATATGGTTCTCCTCCATAGTCTGCCACGCTGGCAAAGTGCGGGTTGACAGACTTCACACGCCTTAGATTTTTTTTTCATTAATTCTAAGGTATGTAGGTTTCCTCACAATGTTTTCCTTCACCGTTAGCAATTGATATTTAAATTTAAAAGGCACTTTTGTAAAAAAGTGTGCGCCATGGATTGGAACCCAGCACCCCCGGGAGTAAGGCTTAAGGCGTATTCTTAACCACTAGGTTATCATGGCTTGCTGGATATTTAGAGCATTCTATACACGGATTCTGTAGTAGATGCTGCTGCTGCGAAGTTAAGAGTCGGTTTACATGAATCTGGTGTATGTGAACCTTCCTAAACCTCAGTAGCAATGTTAACTTAGGATTATAATGCTGGCATAGGATCAGCTACTCGCTTCGCGGGTCCCCTGTCGAAACCGCAAACGCACAGCTCTGTCTTTACAAAATTACCTCAATATATCTTAAGGTAATTTATGATATTTTCTTATTCTTGTGAAACTCAAACTCGACTTTGGCAATTGCAGTCTAAGGACTTGGCTCATTTCACCCTGAGACAAGCCCCGTGTCGAATCGTGGAACGATAAAAGGGTTAAATGATGATAAAGATCACTGGAAAATTGTCTACACATGATTACTGTTGGACATACCAAAGTACCTTAGCGCTGACCTCAATAAACAGTCAGGTTGAAGTGAGTTAGTCACAAAAAATGAAATATTTATTTTACCGTAAGCCACACAAAATCGCCAATCACTACCTTTGAATCTAAAAGACATATTTTAATTCCATAGCTTCTCTGATATTAACGCGTCGTGGCAGAATCATATTTATATAATATTGAAAATTCGCTGTCTGCTAGGGTGAGTTACCCTCAATCTGATAGTCATTAAGAGCAACATATAAAAATGTATATGCCCAGGGGCTAAATTAAAGAGTTGTTAACACGAAAATAATCTCGGCACACCCTTGCTCATTTGACCCTCGGTTATATCTGGTTATAATTCATTCGTTATCGGTTTAGAAAAAAAGTTATTAATAGTCATTTTTTTACAAACTAGATAACAATTACGTTTCAATTTACAGCCCGATTTAATACACGAAATAGCCTTTCGCCTAATAGTATTAACTAAATAACGGATATACTAGAAAATACCGTAATGGCGCTTATTAAGAGAACTCTATGTCCGGCAATGGGTTGAACCGAACTAATCAATGACTTGCAAACTCATAATTTTTCATTCCACTCGCACGCAAATTTTTCCCGTGCCATGTACAATGAAACTATTCTGTACCTTGTTCGGATAGCACTCGGGACAAGCTATAAAATAGTTTCATACATACATATGTATGTATGAAACTATGATAATGTTATCAGCCTACTCCCTTCCACTGCTGGACATAGGCCTCTAGAATAGCACACCACTGACCGCGACCTTCGAATCCAACCGCTGTCAGCCACTTTGCGAATAGTTTCATTGGCGAGTTGAATTTCTTCAGTCCACAAAAGATGGGCAATACAAGTATATTAAGGAAATGCAAAATGCTACCATATAATATCGGTATATTATAATATGATATTAAGTTATAAAAATGCTGTGTATTAATTTTTCATTAAGTGTACATAAATATGTATTTTAAGGTCATAATATTATAATGAATTCCTCTCATTGTACCTACTCGTAATATTAAACTAAGTGATTATACATTAACGTGATAGATTAATTAACCATGAAATCGCAAATTTGCGACTTACAAAATTACCTAAAAATAACAAAACAGGTAAGCAGAAATATAAAGTTTTTGTAAATCATATATTCTCTACATATGTATCTAAGTTCTTTATAAATCGTTATATCTACATATTTGCATTTATCATCAATTGTACGAGTAACACGTCCTTTAGATAGGATCGCACAACGTATAAATCACGATACAACCCACCGATGTTCGTATATTGATTTTTTAATGTTCATCGCATAAAGGGCTGGGGCCAGTTGGTTATTTTGTAATTTATATTCATTAGATGAGGGATCTTCTAACTTTGGTGTTAGTATCGACCGCCTAATACAGTGTCGGCCGTCTACTAGCTACATATCCCTTTCGA
>DWEC01003066.1:0-10973 GCA_018245735.1 Microceris miodesmiata
CATCTTCTGAAACGTGGGAGTGTACTATACTCCCTTGTCTACCCACCCATTCGGGGATGACAGATAGGATGTTACCTTTTTCTATCCTTACAAACCTGCATGTTCTTTCACATTCGTAATTAATTTACATTGGAGTTTTGTATTGAAATAGCTCACGGAACGGCATCGAGAGTTTTGAGGATTGGGTGTCTCACATGGATGTTCACATTAGCAATTTCAGATACATGTTCATTGCCCTTCCGTTATTGGAGTTTGTTGTGTAATGGTCTTGGGCTTAGCTGCCTACATAATTAAGCTTGTTACATGCTTCATTTATTATACCCTTAAGC
The DNA here is from genome assembly GCA_018245735.1 of Microceris miodesmiata. Lineage (NCBI taxonomy): Eukaryota > Metazoa > Arthropoda > Insecta > Lepidoptera > Hesperiidae > Microceris > Microceris miodesmiata. Next base: position 330 of record DWEC01003066.1, read on the forward strand.
ATTTAATGTAATCTACGTCTAATGTAACGTTCTTTAAGTGATCAACTAAGTGAAACTAATAGCCTGGGCTGGCTATCATGTAAGTAGATTGGAACTTTCAACTCGTTTAGAAGTGAAATCTCTTTTACGGTAAACGTCATATTTCTTATTATGAAGATTGTGATGAAAATTGCTAGGTGTTCTTTTGAAAGCAAAACATCTAAACCTGTCTACGAAGCAGGCTATCGTTCCCTTAATCATGAGAACCTTCCAACCACTGGTTTATCTTACGGTACTTTCAGCTACTCAAATACCCATGGTGTTTTAGTTAGCCTATCCGCTTGACTTTAACACGATCGTGTTCTGTTTATAATATGTACGAGGCGATTCTAGAATATTCTATGTAGTTGTTGCAAACATAGTTGAACTAGTTGAACGCGCCGTTCTCTACAATACTAATTGGGCCACGGAGGCTAATGATGTCCCTAGTGAGTTGGTTAAAAATAACGAACGTGGCAAAACTGTTTGTGCTCCTAAAGCTGAAGTGATGATTGTAGATGGCACGAAGGTAAGCGGGTCGGAGCGACGGCGCTCTTTGTGATATTTGGGTCACTGAGCCAGGTCACGCCGTTGCACGACACTACCTGCCACGGTCAGGATGACCGCCCCAAATGGTGTCTTGGTTACAGCCGAACATGGATGTTTATTCGAAAGTTATCATTTCTGTCGCATCAACTCCTCCATATTGTCTGTAAAGCAATTGTTCTTCATTTAGTCGCAATTATCGAATTGGGTTAAGCGCTTGTCGTGGTGCCAGACTTCTAAATATAGCTCGGATATTGGTCGCGTATACATGTATAAACTGTTTTGTACAGCTATTTTTTATATTTAAAAATGTTGGTTTTCATTATGAATTAACGGAAACGTTTGGGATATCTGTATGTAACTCAGAGTTTGCAGATTGTACCAAAGTTTAATTTTCTTAGCGTGTGTTATTGCAGGAATTCGTTTCTTGTATTTATTTAATTAATTTGTTTTTGGCTGCAGGGAGATCGTAAGAAAAATCGCGTGACTTATAGAACCGTAAAAGAACGTTAATACGAATTCACTAGATAGTTACGAAATAATGCGAGCTTTGTACATTCACCGTACATGTTACTATATTAATACATTAGGTAGTGTGATTTCAAGACCATACAGTTGAAGGAAAAAGTAATAAAACATCAATGAACTCAAGACCGTATCTGCAATATTAATTTATTGTGCTATAAAAGCTAAAAGCATGTGTGAAAGCATACATTATTTTGTGAAACGTTTTCCTAAAACATACTAACAATTAAAGTAAAGTAATAATTACAATAAATTGAAATATCGGATTGTATTGCGATTTTATTACTTCTTAAGCGTTCTAGAACAGTCGACATATGGTATGATGTACGATGTACGGTATGATGTACTGGTGTAGTCAGTTAGAAATAATCCTGTGTGGTATGATCGTAGACACGGGGGGATTGTACGGGACGCAGGCGGAGTCGATGACCGAGTATTGATCCCGGCGAAGTGGGTCGCGACCCGTTTTCCGTTGCAACACGGCCTGTAGGGCTGCACCGGTCACTGGACTGGCACGACGCTCTTGTACAGGACGAACTGATACATGTCAAGTATCTCGTTTACGTGTCAACGGCCACTTGAATGATTGACGTATTATAGGTCGAATTTGTTCTTTACGTGTGCTGATCTATTTATTGCTGTAGAATGTCTTCTGTGGAATCTCATATTATTTTAAGTTTTGAATTGTACAGATTTATGCCAATGTGCCATAATATTTTTTCCCTATTACATTTAGTAAAGTATTTCATGGTTATCTTTACACATCTACGTCTCTTCATTTATTTGTTCCTCTTTAATACGATTTTTTTTCCTATTTGTAAATCGTAATTTAGTGAAATAGATTTAAGAAAAAGTTTAATGTTACTCGATTTCAGCCCTAGGATAAATAACAGAAGTGTTACAAGTACCACTAACACTTGACAGGCTTTAAATATCCACATCGGAGACTAGACTGAGAACGTGTACCTATACATAAAATTGAAACTTAAATCGGCAATCGGAAAGTTGACGATGTCAGTAAATGTGATGACCTTAATACTGAACAACTTCAGTCACGTGAAATTCGCGCTCCCCTGTAACCGGCACGACGTCGTTACCAAATGCGAATCGTTTACCTGCTAAGCGATTATTAATTTGACAAACATCGAAATGATTCTTCCCCTCCCTGTAATTTGAAACAATTTTCTCCTTATTTATTTGGATCTTTGCTTTCAGATATATGATTATTACTTGATAGATTCACGTAATTTCACGCATGTAACCCCTGAAGAGGTAGGCAAAGGAATGCAGAACACTCCCACGTTTCACCGGTTACGTTTACGTCCCACTATGGAATAGGTGGTGAGCCTATTGCCGTCCATCGGGCACATATTCAGACTCCGAACCACTACTAGAAAATCTAAATTAGAAAATTTTTGTAGTGCTGGACCCGGGAATCGAACCCGGGACCTCCCGATCGGCAGTCGCACTTGCAACCAACACGACCAACGAGGCAGTCAAAAATAGATAAAATGTTGAAATACAATATGTCACATTTTTTCACGAAGTCTAATCAAGGTTTTCTGAATTTCAACAGATGTATGTTTCAACGGGTGTTTTATATTCCAAACAAATTCTGAATATGTAATCTGTATTGGAATGTGCGTACGGAATGAATAAAGATACAATCACTACGACATTGTTTCAAATACACATTTACCTACCTAGTGTTCTTTTGTAATTTTGGTGAGGACAAAGATCATTGTACATTATGTCACCGTGTATGATTTAAAAATATTTAAGTTCGATCTCTTAATAGTAGATTTATCCTACATTTAAAAGTAGCAACGAGCGATTTAATAAAAATAAATTATCAAATATATCCTGTTATTTCTAAGATCCACTCTCAACAACAACAAAAGCTAACAGCCTTCCAACCATGTTTCTTGACATTACAATACTTCCAAGAAAAGCATCATCTACCTTCTACCTTGAGGTAGTTAGGTACCATTTGATTGTTCAAACATTAGTATGATGAGTTTAGCCATCAACATATAATCTATAATGACGATAGATGATTATAGTTCTACAAATTGTATAATAATGTGACCCTAGAACATATTTTGAGTTTCGGTATAACATTGAAAATCTAATAATGGCATATGACTGATGATCCCAAATTAAATCATTTTTATGAAGCTATGTACAAAATAACGTAGGGTTGGACGCCTTCCAGTCAGGTGGAATGACGATATAAGCAAAATGACTGGCAGCGGTTGGATTCGAAGAGCTGAAGATCAGGCTCAGTGGCCTGTCATTGAGGAGGCCTATGTCCAGCAGTGAACGGCAGTAGGCTGATGATGATGATGATACAGACACACACACTAACCTATGTCGACACACATGTATATGTGTCTTATGTACTTGTGTACATAAGGTTGAAATCTTACAGCCGGAAAGCATTATGGATTTATTCATGAAAGGGATTTGTCTTATACAGGCACCTACCTACCTGTTTTATATATCCTACAAACACATTAAAGCAAATTTTGAAATTAAAAAGCGATATACCCATATAAATAGGACATATAATTTAGAACGTCTCATTATTTTATCTTTGGGGTAAATTAGGACAATGGATTAAGCCGTCATAGTAACCACCATGCTACCTCCTACGGTGCAATAATTGATTAATATTAATACTTTATTGATATGCATTAAATATAGATTACAGTTACGATGGACTATAATAATATTTTTCTTTGTTTTCGTTTTTTATTCTTTCTTTTCCCTATTATTGTATTGCTTTAAAAAAGATAACGTTTTACAAATGATAACAATCATCGATGGGATATTTCGTCGATTATACATAAGTATTATGTATAAATATTCCTCATAATTCTCTAAAACAAACTCATTATACGATTGAATCCCAAAACCTTCTTTCTATTACAAAATAAATTGAAATTACACAAATGTAACACGCGCACGCTTACAGACAGAAACACAAACACACAAGCGCCCAATTTGTTACGTTCTACATATAAATGTTACCGTTGCGTATCATCTCGTTCATGCAAGTAGTTAAATCATATTTAGTAATACAATTTATTTTATGAAGTAAAATATACTAACTAATCAACTTGTCTCTGTCTCAGCCGCCTACGTTTTCATTTCATATTTATTTTTACTACTAGTTTTTGCCCGCGAATTCGTCCACATGGAATCAGTAGATATATTAATTTGACTTAGTACAAAATCTACACATAGCGGCCATATTCGGGTTGTATAATTTAACCACCCTACTGATCTACTTTCTTTAAGTAGTAGTTGTGCTTCGCCATTATCAAAATTTTATACAATTATATAATCATCGTTTCTCCCCCCTTAACAATTGAATTTTTTATTGTACTCTATGTTCTTTCTAAGTATTCAAAATGTCTCTCTATTGTTTTGGGTTAAAAATAACTCATAAAAGCGTAATTTCACACATATGTATAAAAATAATAATAATAATAATCGACCCATTATAATTCCCCTGTCGGAATATGGGTCTCCTCTCATATTGAGAGGGTTAAGGCCATAGTCTGCCACGCTGGTCAAGTGCGGGTTGGCAAACTTCACACATCTTAGAAAATATTTTTTTGTAAAAAGGTGCGCGCCATGGATTTGAGGTCCTGACCTCCGGAGTGAGAGGCTGAATTCTTAACCACTAGTGACTAGGCTATCACTGCAAGTTATTATCATACGTTGTCATCATACTTATAATACAACCCTTACTTCATCTCTACAGGGGCTGCTTTCTGAAAAAAAAGTAGCCTATGTTCTTCCTCAGCCTTCAAACTGTCCATATTAGATTTCATCACTATCGGTTCACTGGTTTAACCATGAAAGCGTAACAGACAGACATAGTCACTTCTGCATTTATAATATTAGTGTCTGTACAGTCTGATCCAGTGCACATACATAGAAGGTATTTTTTGAATAACTGGGGTTTTTAATAATATTTTTATTAACGCTGTAGAACCTGAAACAATAATTTTCAAAATTATTGTTTGCTTGTCTGTGCGTTTGTGGAGTCTAATCTCAAAAACGACTTAACCAATGTGGGTGCAGTTTCCACTAATATATTGTGGTAAATATCACTTAACTTAGTCGTGTACGTTTAATTGATTTTTTTTCAAATTTTTATTGTATAAAAAATACCTACTGCTCAACGATAAACTATAACTTCTGCTATAGTGTTTAAAACTGCGACGATTCAAAGTTTATTTGAACACAGAGTTGATAAATAAATAGTTTCGGAGAAAAACAAATTACCCACGTTGAGCTTACATATAGATATATGCCTGAAAATATTATTAAATAGGGTTCAGTTTAAGCTGGGCACATCAGAAAGACGCAGTCAGACCTTTATAAATTAAATCTGAAAAATCATAAAAATGAAATCCACAGTAACGGAGTTGCGGGCAATAGCTAGTACATTCATACTTTCCGATATTGATCTCTGATATTGATCGTTTATATATCGTTACATTCATACAAATACATGAGTCAGTCAATTATACGCGTTACAAAACGCTATTGTGGATTTATCGCTACGTATTTATGAAGTTAATCTACTATTTGCAGCCCAACTGTGGTGTATGTGAAATATATGAACACATTTGATTGATTGACGTATCTAGGTTTGCAATTGATAGGTGTATGCCACTGGCATATTGTTGAAAAGTTCTGCTTATCTTGCGAAAGGCTAGAATATTAATATGGTACCAATAACTCGAGAGCAGCAGAACAGGATCAGGATATTGAGCAATTGGATTGTTTCTTGTTAAAGTTGTATAATTAGTCTCATAAGAACGTCTCTGGAACTACAGTGCGTTTATGAAAAGAGTGATTGAGGTAGAAAAAGTATGTCAAATCTATAAAGATGCAGATATTTGGCGCCCTCTGCCGATCTCTTAAGAGACCTAGCATGATTATATAATATTCAGAATAATAACAACCTTATTTAGGATATCATACGTAACATTGGCATTATCGGAATAAAAAGATTTTACCAAGTGCAGAATGGTAAAAAAATGTCTTTTCGTGCATTACACATGGCACGTGAATTACTTTGTAAGGTCGATACACACGACATTAAGATCTTACGACGAAATCGCCAGGCGATAATGACACCTGTTACTTGAGTATAAAGGACAATTGCATCACATGACCTAACATTAAGACTCTGACACTTTCACATTACTCGAGTAATATGATCTGGTTAACGGTTATTCCTGTAATGAAAGATTCGTGAGAAATTATTATTATATTATGACATAATTAAACCAGGTAAGTTACGGAGTAGCCAGAATGCACAATGAATCGTATAAGAAGACGTTGTTTCGCTAATATTAGATTAGTGTAATAATATTTATTAAATATCTGTGTAACACAATTTATAATGGAAAGTTTGAATTTGGAGCGGAGGCTTCACCGTTACACTATATAGGTATATTATATAACTAAAGAATGTACCAAAAGTAGAGTGTAGTTGATTTTTGGGATGTATGAAAATACAATGACGTATCAGCCTCTTCTAGCTAGTTAAGATGATACTGCAACACAACCTAACGAATCACTTTTAAGGGCGACAAGATTCCAAATATCGAAAAATTTATTTAATATTTTGTTACAAAACCTATCGCAAAATGTAGCCTGCTGCTATTAAATTTTTCTTTAACAATTACTTAACATTGTAACGACGAGATTTCCACAATCTCAATATGCGGTACACGATCTTTAACAATCTCACAATCCAATTTTGATAAACCTTGAACTACATAACGTGTTTGTCTTTGACCTCGATGATCAGAGCACGTACCAAAAAAAAAAATTAAACTACATTAAGATGAGGAAGAACAGGAAAGAGAGAATTGCAAAATTCATCAAAATGTTAATTGTTTACACACATTAAGTTTATTACAACTGTTAATGTGGGTAGTAATAGCTAGTTCTTAAAATAGAAATATTTTTGGAATGAAATGCGGATAATAATAATGTTTAATTTAAGCAACATAATTATACAGTATGAGTAACAGTGTAACATTTTTGGATTAGATAACAGTCGTTTGATATGTTTTATATAAAATTAAGATTATCTTCTAAGATATATAGAACGTGTCGAAATCTTTCGATGACCTACCAATTTGTGCAGCAATAGTGTCAAAGGAGCTTCCTGTGTCATAAACAATAGAGACATCAAAGATATCACATTGTTCTCTAGACTAATCAACACCCATGTCTATGACAGGCAACAGAGACAAATTGTATAAATGTAGAACAAGGTAATACAGTTGTTATCAAAACACGCTTTCGGATTTAGGTACATGTAACAAATCTATTCTCGTCCACGTTTCCACAATTTGACAATTATCAATATTATAATAAATTGTGCTCAATGCTACATATTGAGAATTATTCATTAATATCTATAATCATCTGGGTTTTAAAATAGCCAGAGCCTGTATTGTGATGACGAAATAGTTTGATAAAATATAGGTACATCAATTGCTAAGTACATTCTTGTATACATAATTATACAAAAGGACACAAAGCAAACATACTCATCACACAAATGTTTATCTTGAAAAGGAATCAAACCTTTGCAAACCTAGCTCAACCTGGCTCAACCTCAAACTCAAACCTGGCTCAACAATTTCAATTGTGATCAATCTTCTTGACATGTAAATGTAATTGGCATATTTGTCACATGAACCACTTACAGGATGGTTAATTAGTTCATAATTAAGGCAAGGTATGAGTAACACTGAACTTTCTGATAGCATCGTGACTTTTAGTGATTCATTTGATCACGAACTTAATACATAACAATATTACATAATATCTGTGGATACTGGCCACAAGTCTGCATATAGCGATAAAATATCATTGTAATTAACTGTTTGTGCAACTATATTTTACTATTGCAATCCTTGGCATTTCGATATGCCTTGCTTAATTACAGACCGCCCGACTGAGGAAACCGTATATCAATTAATTTTACAACTATTTCGTACATGTAATATAAATTTTAAATTAATTAAGGATCTGTTTTGATAAAAATATATGAATTTATATGCAATAACATTTACTGATTAAATTATTTGGCAAAATCATTTAATTAGCTAATTAAAAGGGTACTGAAATAAGCGTCTAATTTGTACCTTGACAGTATATCTGACATGTAACATTCCGAATTCAATCACACTTAAAACACACATATTATACATATTTCTAATATACTTTCAACTTACATGCACTTTTTCAACTATCAATTAAACATTGTATACCTATGTAACAATTATTGTGTGAATAATGTGTAGATAATATGAGATGATGATATATGAATGTCTATGCGCAGAAACCCCTCCAGGAAGGCATATGTCTGGTTGAACACCGAAACAGCCGGATGCTGATGATGATGATGTTTCAGATACGGGTTGACGTACGAGGAGATAGAGAAAGGCCTGCCTCTCATTGACACATCTCGAACTCTTATCCGCGAGGTGTGCCCACCTGTGTTCTCACACGTGGAGTGCCGAGCCGGGAAGTACCGTCGATTCGATGGACTCTGCAACAACCTGCGCCACCCGACATGGGGCGCTACAATGGCGCCGTTCCAAAGGTATATTTTATCAAACTGCATACAAACCATTTGACATGGAAAATTTGCTATCCCCTAAAAGATTGTTTATAGGTACCCAGTTACTAGACCCGTGTCTGCTATTTGCATAACTATCAAGACATCTTCATGGGGCAAATTTTCTAAAGGTAAATCCACATCGATAGGTAAAAATTCTTACAATATTTTTACAGGTTAATAGGACCCCTATTCGCGGATGGCATCAATGCGCCTCGTATTGCGCACAGTGGTCGCGATCTCCCGCTCTCCCGTGTTGTCTCCCGGACCATGCACCCTGACGAGGGCTTCCACGACCACGCCGGCACCGTCATGGTCATCGCCTGGGGCCAGTTCATGGACCACGACTACACACTGACTGGCACACCTCTTGGTAATACATTGTATGATGTACTTTACTTACCTCTAAAAATTGCCTGAGGATTGATTATCAATTCGTACTTTTTTAACTGCCACTGATGTTCGAACTTAACATTCCAGTCTGAATATAAAAACTTTGTCGTTCTGACGAAAGCTAATAGAGAGAAATGAAATAGTCAAAAACATTGCTCCATTCCAAATTTAATTGAAATATACCAGGGAAATGGCAATGTTTGTTATATGTTAAAATTAATTGTGTATATTTCATTTGAATTCCTTTAGAATCTACATTTAGAAATAGGGAGATAGTTAATAAAAACACACCAAGATTATTGTGTAACTTTTTTTATTTATTCATTCCTAGACCCCATCAACCGCAACGATCCAGAAGAGTGCTGCAAGCGACCCCCGCACCTGAAGCATCCCTACTGTAACGAGATCCGGGTACCTGATGATGATTACTTCTACCGACTCTGGGGCGTCAAGTGCATTGACTTCGTGCGAGGCTTTCCCTCACCACGACCCGGTTGCCGTCTTGGTAAGCGTCTACTAGCGTCTACAAAGCGTCTACACATATCGTCCTAGGACAAGTCTTCTGCAGACTGCACGCTATTATTAAAAGAACTACAAGTGGCTATATCGAACGTAGGTACGAGTATTTTCTTTCCTAGACAAGACCTACAAACATTACCTACTTGAATAAATTTTGTATCTTATGCGCATACATTGAATGATTTTCCTTTGTTCAAAAGGCATATACAATATTAATAATAATAATGGACCCATTTATCATTCCACTGTTGAATTATGGGTCTCCTCTCATATTGAGAGGGTTAAGCTCATAGTCTACCACGCTGACCCAGTGCGGGTTGGCAGACTTTACACATGTATGTATACACGTATATGGCTTAGATTTATAAATGGGTTATACCAACCAGTTAATTACATTTAGTACATTTTGACATGGAAATAACAGCTTTAGTTTATTCATAACCAAGATTATAAATATTGATCACACCTAAATCATTAAAATATTTATGTTATTAAGTTAAAAATATATGGATGTACTTTAAATATCTTTATGTTAACCATTATGACATAGTTTATGAGAACAAACGTGTTTGAAATCGTATCCACTGACCACAGTCGAACCTGCACTGTTGCGGCTACTTCGCAACGCACAGTAACTGTACATAGATACATCAAACTACTGAAATGCAACACCTACATTGTGACAGGACAAAGGCATATTATATTTAATTTCGCAATCGAATTATGTGATTACAAAACCCACTTCAATAGTTCTCAATTTAAACAAAGGCGAAAGACCAACCAGTTATAGGTATTACACGAATTCCAAATACTACTGAAGTGGCAGTGGGCTGGTCACATCTGTCGAAGAACCGATAGCCGCTGGAGCAGATGTGTTCTAGAGTGGAGACCGCGACTTGGCAAACGTTGTGTAGGACGCCCTCCAGCTAGGTGGAGTGACAATATACGCAAAGTGGCTGGCAGTGGTTGGATGCGAA
>DWEC01003067.1:0-10972 GCA_018245735.1 Microceris miodesmiata
ATTAACCTCTACATGAATTTATTTGTCGATCTACCACGATTTACTTTAGATCTAGCCTCATACAAAAATAATATACATATCTGACATTGATGTATATGCTATGAAGTATAAAAAAGTTGTGCCTCTTTAGTGTTGCCAACCAACACTGTTTTTTGTAACTCATTTGTTTGGCGCCTATATCTTATTACTGAAATTTAATCCAGCAGGTAAAGAAAGCGTTAGAAACCTCGCTACCAATAATATCTCGTACCAAAGTCACATTTTCAAATAGATTACGTGTCATAACGATTAACATATTATGACAAAGAGAGCTTACAGATTTTTTTCTGCCTTTTTCTCTCAGCCTAGCAACTGCTTCTACGAAGTGTATGAAGTATAATCATTCAATTGTATCTATTTGATATGGACATTCATTACTTATGTGGACTACACGTATGTACACACTGTGTACATGTATATATAATGTGTTTATAATACGTGCATATATACGCCAGGTCCCTTACCGAGTAGGTAGAGAGCACGGAGTGCAACATATCTCTACCCTTGATGACCTGCCGGGCTTCTTCCACATTCATGGCTCATTTCATACACGCAAGTGGGTTTCGAAGTATATTTTTTAAGAAGCGTGTTTCATTGTTATTATTTCATCATTATAACTGGGGCTCTATAAGATAGGCAAAGAGTAATGCTAAGTATCTCTATCGTTACAGACTTGTAGTGCATCTTCTTCACTCGCCATTCTTTTGATACACTCAAGTTGGTTACAGAAATATAATTAGTGTTGGCATTACCCGGGTGGACTCACCAATGGAACTTAAAAATTGTTAGACCTATTTTTACACTAGTACTACTCCATTAATACTCGCCGACATCGCTAACAGTTCTAGCGCCACCAGTCGCCATGTTCGCCAGCAAGTTATATAAATGCATACCCAATTAGTAAACTAACATTTGACAATTAATTTAAGTTTTGCGTAGGTATTGTCTGTGACTTAGATATTATTTCAACGCTAATAAAATAAGTTTTTTTTTTATCCCACGTAAAAAGAAAGGTTATTAATACACGCAAAAAGTTTTTCGAAAGCTCATGTACCATTGTATTGTGACAGCGAAATTAGCGCGCGCGATTTAATATTAATGCCAAAAATTTTCACATAATTATTATATTTTCGGTTATATTACGCTATTCGATTCTAATCAAATTATAATTTGTAGACAATCTAATTACTCAACAATAAGCTAATTAAATTTTATCTACAAATCTATAGAATACGAACAAGTGCGCATACATAAAAACTAGTTGTGTAAAAACGTGCTCATTATCTCTGCACTTCATAGCGTGTGTTGCTAGAAAAATAACATTATATTTCAACTCATTACAGCTCCGGCTCAGCGTTATACGTTTATCATCAACTAATTGGTCGCTTTTGGTATTCTATATTAATGTTTCGTTCGCAAACGGACAGATCGTAATATCTTTGGACATCTCACTCATTGAGATCTGGTGCAAAATTTGTATATACCTGTACTATGGTATTGAAACAGCTAGGAAACATTTACGTATATATATTTTTCGAGTAAATATTTAATTTTACACCTCGCTATGAAACTAATATTTAAGTGCCTCGTAATATTTGCCCTGAATAGACGTGGAGTCCACGACCGTAGGCTCAGCAGCCAGTAATTCGGGGACAGACGGGTTAGTCAGAATCTATGGATATTTGCAACATTTATAAAATCGCGAATCGCAAAAAAAAATATTTCTCGATTCGTTTCGTTATATAGGTAGATATTTTTATTCCTTGTTTTCGATTATTATTTCCAAAACTGCGATAACCATATGCATATGTATGTACATACATATCTAAATGACTGTCAACTTCCGGTATCAAATTGTTTCGAAAATGATTTAAAATTTCCTACATTATTGTAACTTATCGAGTATAAAAACATTTTATAACTTAAATACAGTCAAGTTAAAATTCGATGGCAAAACTTAAGCTTTATTATTCTAGAAAATAACAATACAATTTGTAAATATTTGTACGCCAAGTTCTAAGCGTCCTTGAATATCTTCACATCTTACAAACAAACTAGTGGGAATGCAATGGGGAGATTTTTTCAGGGACGCGAACCGTCTCTTCGTGGTACGATTATAGCAACATTAAACCACTCACAGTTACTTGTGCTAAATTCATAAATATTCGACAACGGGGCACAGATAGAACAAATGACTTTTCAATACGCAAATGCTTAGCGTTATCTAATCGCGATGACTAATCGCACTACGGCTCAGCCATTTCTCTCTCGACAACGCTCTTTCGTCAATATCTGGAACGTTTAGTGTTTGGATTCGTTTAATATTGCATAAGTGTACCGAGAGCTCACCCACGCACTCCTCCTTCATATTCGTTTACATTTTAAAATATCCCAGTCATATAATGACTAGGTAAGCATCAAGGGATCTTGTGTTTTGATAACCAGGCTTAACTCATGTACGTTTTTCGGGATGGCCTGACTAGTTTCGGACCTGTACGAGGTCCTTCATCATAAGCTCCCGCCGTTTGCAGCGAGGTCGCGGAGGAGATTTTTAATAGTGAAATATATAATATCAGCTATAAACGCGAAACTTTAAGGTCCTTATACAATGCAGTTAAGATCCTCAGTAGCAAGGAAATGCATAAACGCGGTATATTGTATCTCGAATTCCGGATCGGTGTATTATTGGAGTTTTGTAATCTTATATCTATTTATAATTTCTAGTAGCAGCTGGGAATCTAGTTATGTGCCCGGTGTATAGCGCTAGACTGACATGGTGGGACGTAAATGTGAGTATAAAGACTGAAGTGAGAATAAAGACTGAAAATGACGGGTGAGACTGCTACACTCCTCTGCCTAATACTTAAAGATCGCAGGTATGATGTTGGGTTTCTCGCATAAATTCGTGTGTTTCTTTAAAAGCAATTTCTTGAATTTACGATATTTCCCGTTAACTTTTCCATTACTTGATATTCTTATAAATATTGTTAAAAGGTGTAAAAATACATAGAACAATTGTATTGAAAAATTCTAGCATTTTACTTACATGTTTGAATATTCTTCTCTCAGGTGCGAGTTCCTAGATAAAACTCCAGAACATACTGGATAACTACCCAACTCGCATAATAAAAGCAGTCTTCAGGATATTGATTTTTAAGCTCTTACTAGGCTGACCTACATGGTAATTAATATTATACCACCGTCCTATCATCTAAGTCAGTTTGAAAAACGGTCTACAGTATTCATTATTTTTCTAGAAGTTAAAAAGTTATAGTGCAATGCCTAATACAGTTTCTGAGCACAGATGTAGATCTGAATAAAATTGTAGTCCTAGCAATGACAGCAACTTTAAATTCCCTTTAGAAATGTAACGAACATTTTATTTATACACCAACTGCGAAGTGCAATAATTTAATCTAACCAAACGAACGTGTGACGGTCGCCGTGTGAGTAATAAGATAAAGTCAATTATATTAAGGAATTCTCGTGAATTTAGTAAATGGTAGAGGCTCTAAAAATTCGGCTCTACTGTCGCTGAGAACGGTGACAGGTGTTGTAAAGATATGAGATATGCTTTCCGCAGTTTTTAACAGATTATAAATCAAACATCTTCATTTGCGACTTATTAATGTTGTGTGAATTCATTCCACGAAATGAAGTCAAAAGTTAAATACAAGTTACACACTTTATTAATTAGATTTCTCCATTTAATGTGTTGATTGCAAATTCGGCTCCTAAATCTAATAGCTTTGGGTCGAATTTTGAGCGACAGTAAACGCTATGTAGACTAACAATTTCCATAACATGTAGGCTTGCATCTAATTTAATAAAACATTAGTTATATCTACATACATTGCATTGAAAACTTGTTCGTTGGTTTAATTTAAAGTTAAATCAATATTATTACTGTTCTGTTGTTGCGTTGAGTGCTATAAAAGATTTCAACGCGGATTCAACATTTGTACCGAATTTGTCCAAAACACCAACCGTATTAACTGCAGTACCAAGATATGTAGAGTTCTTGGAAGATTATTTTGCATAACATTTTCAAAGTCAATAAGGTTTTTATTTACTTATATTATGTATTAGTATTTGTATCTTACGAAAATTTATTCTTCAAATCAAGGCATATTCAAACGATACACATTTTTAACATTCATTAAACTATAATATTCGTAGCAATACCATCACAAGACAAAACTATTAGCAGAAGCTTTTTTAAATCTAACACTGTTGATTTTATAATGACTTTTGTATTTTTAAAGGTGTCGTAAATGTGTCACTCGTAAAAAACGCTGCTATTAGACGAAATCCAACAAGGGAATCGAAGGTACTTTCACTGAGGTTCTTATTAAATTTTTAGTACAAGGTAACAGTTAAAGTGGTGTGAGCCCGCAGCTTGGAGGCTTAACTCGGGATTAGCCTACATCGCCGCCGCATCGCGCGCCCTCGTGCGGAATCATGCGTGAAGCAGCTCTATAACACCACGTCATAGAGTCATCTCTACATACAATAAAAATATAGTGGACTTGTAAATGTTACATATAAACATAAACATACATTTTTGCACGCTATTTAAGTTGATTGAAATATGACTTCCATATATGTAGTATCTAAGGCAGTAAGGTTTTTGCCATTTTCTATTTTTACATTTAATAGCCTTTGTTGTACAAATTTAATTCGAATAAAATATTTTTTTGTGACCATTTTGATTTTGTATTATTATTTTTCTAATGATAAAAATCATATGTCTATCTTCACAGTTTTTTTCATGAAATTTGTCAAAGACTATTGTAAGAGTAAAAGTCATATAAAAGGTAGAGATTTGTAAAATGAAGTTATATTTGGAAATTATTTTTATAATTATCTAAGCGCATCAAGTCGCGAGAGCGGCTCGATCGTTAATATTACTTTAATCCCACGGTA
This sequence comes from Microceris miodesmiata, assembly GCA_018245735.1. Taxonomy (NCBI): domain Eukaryota; kingdom Metazoa; phylum Arthropoda; class Insecta; order Lepidoptera; family Hesperiidae; genus Microceris; species Microceris miodesmiata. The sequence continues at coordinate 4,966 of DWEC01003067.1, forward strand.
AGTAACAAATCCGTTCTCTATCATTTTTATTAAAAAAAATCCTTTACGGTCTTCGGTGCGTTTGTAAAATATGCGTGTTTGTGTGTGTGTTGGGATGTATGTGTGTCCGTGTGTGTGTATGCATGTGTTCAAGTGTGTGTTCGTTACAGCAACGGCATAGATGGAAATAAATATTGTACAACAAATTAAAATTGTTGCCTGTGCAACGATGTATAAGTACAGGTGTGTCAGGATAAAGGTGTTTGGCACTCCATGTTCTCTGCCTACCCCGTTAAGTGAGTAAGTGTATAAGTAAAAGTTGGTGAACCGGCGGTGATTGTATACATAACTCCAGTATAGGCCTACGTCCACGATCTGCGACAATAGTCATAATAACAACAATAATAATAATAAAGGGGCTATTTTCACACACGACAGTTCGATCCCAAATAATGCAAATCATGGTATTGCCACTAGACATCAAATAAAACATACGTATAAATTTCTAAGCACACTCAACAAGAGTGGCTATCGATTACCAACAAAAAAAACCTCTCAAAGCCGCACTACTGAATGTATTAGCCTGTTAGTGTCACAATGACCCCGCCTTCATATAACACGGGCGTGATACTTCATACAAAACGAACAGTCGCCGCGTCCATTTCGTCCCCGGACTTAAAGTGCATTGTAATAGTCCGTCAGTTTGTACCCCGCCCCCTGTTGATACATTAGTTCGCCTTTTTATTCGAGCCTTCATCACAAGCCTCCGCTCTCGTAAACTACACAAAAAGAGACTTTTCGCATCGGGCCGCTCGCCACGCCGCTACACCGACTTATCGATCCTGATACTATAAAATTAGCATTCGTGACGCAATCCATAAATAGGGTACGTTATGGACGCAGAGCGACTTTAACGGTTTTCACATAAATTAATACAAATAAACCATTATATAAATAAACCATCATATAAATAAACCATTGTATAAATAAACCTTCGGAATAACGAGCCAAATTAGCTGGTCCGTTTTTATATAATATGATACTCACGGTTATATGAGCAGTCTCAGAAACCGACGTTCCATTATGAAAGGAGTGATGATCCATTAGTCTATTTATACATGTAATAATTAATGTAGACGAAACACGGCACATATTGACATGTTTATACGTAACATCACACCCGTAATCCGCGAAGGGGTAGGCAGAGGAGTGTAGTACACTCCCACGTTTCACCAGTTACGTTTCGGACCCATGGAACAGCTGGTGAGCCTATAGCCATCTTTCCTATGGTATGTTTGGATAGAGATATTTGATACTCGGTGCTCCCTGCCTATTCTGTAAAGTGCCTGACGTGAAGATATGTGTACATATATACTCATACTTATGAGCAGCGTACGCCTAGTAGCGACTAGTCCGTAGCGCTGACCATGCGAATATGTATGTAGATATAGTAGAGCTCTGCGCACGCGTCGAGCTCGCACATGGCCCGACTTAGCGACATACGGTCGTTAAGATTCGACGCTTATCACTACAACGTGTTCGGCAATGGATGTGCTAGAGAAGTGAGGTTATTCAAAACTGCATAGTAAAGGTAAACTATACATATGAGCAACAACTATCGTTCGTCTATCGAGGTAACAACTATCGTTTAATATCAATAGGATTGTTGGGCGATGTCAAATAGTTGATAGGTTTTAAAAAGTGTTAAACGGCATGCAAATATACTTAAGAGTACTTTAATATGTTGTGTTTTTTTATGAAAAAGAAAACAGTAAACGTTTTCGAATATAAGTACTGAATTTAATAAATTGGCGCTCGAAACAGTAAATGTTTTTCTAAACGAAAAAAGGGCTATCAGTTTTACGACAAAAAATTGCAAAGGTGACATGTTCCTAGCGCCCATTTGGCGTCGAGTGCCGAGTGGCGACCGACGCAGTCGCGATAAAAAAGTGTGGCGCCTACGCATTAGGAACCCGGTTATTTATAGTGGGATTATTGGGGTTACTTGTGGTCCTTTACCCTCCCACGGGCATGGATACTTCCGTCTCGTTCCAACAAACAATTAGTCGGGCAAACTGTCACAGATAGCTCAATAATTTTGTTTGGGGACAATGTGTCAGCTTTTGTTTTGCACGGCTTGCGCAAGGCTTGGCTCGTGCGCTAATGGCATTCCAATAGACCCTTTTCCCATTTGTCGGGCTCTATTTTATGGCGTTGCGTGTCAGCGATCCGTGGACAGGTAGAGCGGCAACCGAGGCTGCTGTTGTACAGGCGCCACCCCACACTCGCTGAAACATTTCTCCTACTGATACTAGTATCTCTCAATTTACTTAATTGATGCCTTTGTTTGTACGTACGGTGGTAATGAGCGCGATTGTCGACTTATCTTTACGCAACTCGGCCTCGCTACATATACATAATTAGCTACCGTCGGCAAGTTCGTATATTCAGTTAGATGTTCGCTAACCGTTTTTAGTCATTAGTCGTGTAATTGTCAGTTGCTGTACAATACATTAAGATTTGTCGTGAATAATTTGATTGAGAAATTATTTAAGATGAGATATTCATCTTTTTACCTTACAAAACAACTCTCTATAACAAAGAAGGAAAGATCCAGAAGAAAAAAGAGTAGATCTAAGTTAAACCACACAATTCTATGAAGCCGTATACATGCAGCTAAGCAACGGAAATCTTGTTGCACTGAGGATAAAATATTTATTAATAATAATAATTTAATAATGTAATAATAATAGCAATGGTACAAATTACTATTACACTAAGTTTCTAGCGCATACATGAGTCACAGTTTCATTTCAAAATGTTAATATTGTCTCCCACAACACGTTCCATTTTACGGTTAAAGCGCTCCGCTGTAGAAACAGTTCCGAATCACATATATATTCGATGCACTTTTAATGATACATTGATGAAAGGCGCCGGCAGTGCGCGAAAACATCTAAAAGCAATAAACGCTCCTTTCCCGCCGAAGCCCAATAACTTACGCGTTAATTGCGAGTTCATTAATTACTTGTCCGCGTCAAGTATTTCCCCGGTTCTGCTCCGCCGGGGCCGCTTCCTTTTCTCGACAACTACGACCTTGTTAGTGAACAGTGGATTTATTAAAAAATGAACCATGCGTATTAGTATTATTACCATATATTATCACGAAGGACCAGCCCTTACGGAGTAAGTAGAGGGTACCGAATAGCAAATGTTTTTATTGTTACAACTCCGCCGTGCTTGTTCGAAATTCAACATTATTTTCATTAAAAAAAAATACGTCATATAATTTGTGTTATAAATTATGTCCTAATTTCATTTACGGGTCTCTACTGTTCCTAGACTAAGCTTACTCTACTGTATAACAAGGTAGACACCCAAACGCTAGTCTGTAATATTGTGTAAGTTACATTTAAAGAATCCCTATTTTAAAACACGAAAAGCATAAAAAAATAATCACATTTGCCATTTATAAAGGCAAAATTTTATCAAGCGAATGTTTTAGTGTAAAAACGGACAAATTCATGAAGCCCCTAATAAATGAACATATGAAAAAGTTGTCAGCTATCAGTAATAACAGCAACCCTTTACAGCAACTAACATAATGCGAAATCAAAGCAATCTATGTGTAATTATTGTACTATTTGGTCTCCATTGTATCGAAACACTGCTAGTTGTGAGTCACAACATTAATCGCGCAATAAAATTAAACGTAGAGTAGAGACAATGAGACGCGGGTCTGCGTGCGCTCCGTGTAGGAACATATTGTATTAAATTAGATTCAAAACCAGAAACATTGTACTAAGGCGTTTATTTGACTAGGTACAATATTAGGAAGATTTTTCTATGGCGTTTATTAAACTTAAACCATATTAGGAACATTTTAGAAATAACATAGATTTATTATAAATAAATTATATATGATACACGAAAGATAATATGAGTTATAGAAATTGGTCGAACGTTATCATTTTTACTGATGCAGATACATTTAGTAGTGGATTAAAGTGAAAACCTCATTCAAGTAGAAATAATAATTATTATGATTTTTCATAAAAACATAAAACAAATGAACAAATACAGCCACTACTTCACTAGACTTGCAGTACTATGTATTGTATTTAGTAATAGCCATTTGGTAAAAACTTGCTTATATATAATGCTGTACGTTTCATATTTATATTGAAATGTAATACATATTTTTATTTTACCTAAATTACAATAATAATTTAATTCATTCATATCACACTACAACTTGATAATTCATTTGTATTGTCATTTGGACAATATAGAACAGTGGTTTAGTTAAGCAACACGAAGTCAGCTGATCGGGAACACATTAGTACCAACTACATCGCTATTAGCCGATGCAGAGATAAGCCGGCGACCGCTCTTCCTCCAGGGGACAGTTTTTTTGTTCCTTCCAACTCGTTAGGATCAGGAAATAGGCGAGATTGAAAGTGACCGGGGTGCCAAATGTAGCCCTTTTTTAAGAAAAATAAACCGAAATAAGTTTTTATGGATTGCTAGAGTTTGACCACGGCAGTGTTCGGAATGATTCGATGTTACAATACAGTCTAATAAATCAAATGCTATATTAAATAATTATTTATATATACTCGTATGTTAGTTATAAAAGAAATTTTACGTGTTGAGTTTTTTGCAGCTTTATTGCAGTGATATTCTATAAGGTTTTATGAAGTCGTTTTAAAATATATTGAGCAACACTAGTCTTTAAAGATAAAAGTAGTGAGTGAGAAAAAAAAATGTTTTAACGATATTTTTATCACAAAGCTCTAGAAAGATTCGTAACACAATTTCTTAAGCGTGGCTTCAAACAAATTAGATTATATTATTTACCTTTCTGTAACGATAATTGTTTTTAGGGTGTTATTTTTCGTATATTATCTTCTGATAACTGGTGAACCCTCTTCTCTCATGAAATGCACTATTTTAATGTACTGTATAAAGTAGAGCCGACGCGATACTGAGATATCAAAGTAAATACAATTGATCTCTTATTTCCGAAAACACTGACTTTCAGATAATTCACTCTATAACTAAGGTTTATGTCAATGAGTTACTATAGCCGTCTCTATTTAGATGTTTAAGCTTTGAAAGTAGGAGTAAAACACGGTGTAGCTATTTTTTGTACATGTAGATCGTAAAAGAAAAGGTGGACTCATTTATCTTAAAATAAGAGAAAAGAAAACAATTAGAGACGAGAAAAATAGAATCAATTTTTTACCCCGTTATCTGTTAATTGCATAATGTCGATTGAAATTGATATATTTATTTATAATTTCATAGGTTTATTGACATTGCAACGAATTAAAACGTTTAAATCTTTTATTATTATTATTTCTGGTTTATTGAAAAGGTTATTGCGGTAAGGAGAAACATAAAACATTACGTATACAGTTTGTGAAAGTGCTTCGTACTCAAACGGTTCAAAAGTCAGGTAGGCACGTCGGCGGAACGGCGCCGCCACGTCACAATGACGTCATTGGGAAGATGGATAACTGGATCAGTATTCCGGTCCCGGAAGTAAGCGCCCGGATGATCGTCAGAATTAATTTTTTTCATTTTGTTTCCAGTTCATATCATACTTATAATGATTTTATTTTTTGCAATGCAATGAAGTTTTAACAATTCTTGTAATTTTTTTTGCAGAAGTTTTGTTTGTGTTGTGAGATCAGTGATCAAAAATATGAAAGATGTACCATAATATATATTACATATATAGAATAATTGCTAGAAATACAATGAAATTGCATACAAGAGCACTTTAATAATATTATCTTTGATAGTGTTTATAAAAATGAAATCTAGTATAGGAATTATATCTTCATGTAAAATTTACAGTTCTCAAACTCTCGACATTTGTGTACCTACATAAGTATATCTACACAATTTTTATAGTGAAAATGTTTTTATGTGTATCTGTTCGCTGCCAAAACCAGACGTGGCTATCGGTGGAGGCATCTTTACGACGTGCAATGAGTAAGAGTGGCGCTATGTGCGGAAT
>DWEC01003068.1:0-10971 GCA_018245735.1 Microceris miodesmiata
CATAATCCTTTTTTTTTTAAGGTCGTTCTTTTGTGAGAAAAACTATTATTGGGAACCCTTTATCAACGCATCTAATTCATACCTAAAAAAATCATAAAATGCCGAGCTAGGCTCGGTCATCCAGGTACTCAATTATTATAATCCCATGATGTTTTACAGTCGTCGCCTATAATTGTGCTGGCACTTAGCTTGCTAACAATGTTTCTTTTTTTATGTATTAGTGTGCAGTATGTTGGCGATCTGAATAAATAAATAAATAAACGCGCGATTAAAACAAAATTATGTTTCGGTCGCGCGAAGTCAATTACGCCTACCGATGCCGCCGCGCGCGCCACTCTGTACTGTGGCCGTATCGACGCTCGCTTGTTTGAAGCCAAGGATACATTAAGGGACAAATGTCCCACGACATGTATCGACGATATGTCAGGCGAAACCGGCCGATTTCGCCTGACATATCTAGCGACCTGGCGCGACTTGTGTCCATAGCGACATCGGGCGAAGTCGTGCGACTGCCATGTTGCCAGACATGTCGAACGAAGTGCGACAACGTCGCGCTACCTCAGCCGACGTCGCTGGTGACACGTGTCGCAGAACATTTGTCCCCTAATGTATCTCTGGCTTCAATCGCACGCCGCGCAGCCAATCACCGGCGCTTACCGCGCGACTCATTCCGCGGCGCAGATCACGCCGCAGTTTGCGTCGCCGGTAGCTGTGGCATACTTCATTTGTTTTCGTCGCTCAAGGCACACGGGCAGCTTGAAGCAGCCAGTACGTGTGTGTGAACTGTATGAACGAAAGCCAGTATGAACTTCAAGCTACGACTGCATAGTGAACTTCAGACTTCTACGTATGTATATACATACACGAACCGCTCGAGCAGTTGCAACCGCTTCGGGCGGTTGGCAACACTGTGAAATTTCATGTTGCGGTGAAGCAATCGCCAGGCATACACAGACTGCTCGAGCTACAGATTGCTCTCGCGCAGTTACCTCCACCCGCGCTCTTCATTCCACGTCGCGCACGCTTCGTTTGTTCATTAAGAACAATGGTAATAATTCTAACTGCTCGAGGAACTAACCAATGGTAAGTAGCTTCAAGCTGTTGACTCTAAGACTGCAAGAGCGATCAGTGTATATTGATAATGGAGTAACTGCTGGAGCAGTTCGTGTATGGCCGTCCTAAATATAGCTCATGGAAGGGATGATGATGAATTCGAAGATTTTTGTTCACCCAAAAAATGCTCAACGTGCATTAAAATGTTTTCATTTCAAAAATATTGGCAGGGTACAGGTAAATAAAAACCCAATTCAGCTAATTAATTTAATGAAATTTGAAGTTCACTTGACATTTAAATACCAGATTAGTGTCTCACCTAAATGTTCCATAACTAATAGTACAACGTACGTACATTAGTACTTGCTCACCAGCTACTTTCACAGTAGTTTCTTGCGCCATTCTAATTCACACACTTAACGAGCTTAGTAAACCGAATTCTGCGCGCCTTATTTTCTTAGGTCTAATTAAAATCAGTTTTTACTCGAAACATGCCCTTAAAAACTGCTAGAATGAGGTGAACACTACATTGTGTCCTATACTGAATAAAATAACCAGAGCTAAGATGTTATTTAGCTTAAGTTATAATATCCATGGTAAATAAACACAAAGTCAACATTTTATTTACACATTTGTTTATTAGACATACACGATCTGTATATCTCCACAGTTTGTTCATGTCCGATCACTTAATCTAATTTCATCCTACTCGTTGGAAGAAACAGCTAGTTTAAAAAATACATGATTGATTTGTTTGATTACCAAATTAAAAAATACAAAACTACAACATTTCTGCGATGAGATCCAGAACAATCAAGTTGAGAGTGGAGGGCGGCGGTACACACCCTCGCGCTCGCTGCAAACACACACCACGCACACACGGTTCGGCGACGGCACGACGACAGAGACACAATATAAACCTATTTTATATTTTAAGCTCTGTATAATAATAATTACTCTAAGAATTCAGTTCAAAAGGTAAATTTCGATACTATAATGTCAATATTGAATCTAATCGGCAATAATACTCAAGAGAAATCTATAATCCATACTATATTATAATAAATTTATGAAATAACCGCGCAGACGCAGCCACGTCATCACATACGACGTACTTTTATTCTTAAAAATCTTCTTAACAAGATTACTTTCTTAAATTAACGTGGAATGGAATGACGCGCCCCCAGCGCGGCGCAACACAGGCGCAGGGGACGCGCATGACCGGTGACTTAACCTGCAAACAAATTGACAAATTCAAACACTGCCCCAACTTTCCTTGACAAGAAATAATAAATGTTAAGCCTCCAATGTTATCGCCTATTACAAGGTATTACAACGCACTAGCTATTCAAACTTCGTTCATTCATGTTCCACTGCAGAACCAAACTGACCTTACTATTGGACTGAGATGACTATCGGCAGGTACTGGTGGAGTTTTAATAGGGCTGGTGCCTCTGGTTTGTGCGACCGCCGCCGCCACCGCCGCCGCCCCGTTGCTTTCCGCCCTGGTACCCAGCTGTCGACACATTCAACAATCTAACTTCTATATCCAGAGCGCCACAATCACAGACTGATTTTGATACATTCAACTACAAGCGCTATTATATTATGTATTGCTTCTACTTTACACTAATATATAACGCTCAATATATTTAAAATACATAGTAAGGTTATGCAATGTTTTGTTGTAATATTTCATGTTCAAATTCATAACACTTTATTCACACAAGTTTTTTTCTCTATAAAATATCTATACTAACATCCCACAACCGGGTTGGCATATATTTTACATGTAATACATATTGCTGTAAATTTGTGTCAAAAGTAATTGCCACCAAAAAAACTTATGATTAAAGCAAATTTCTTGCCAGTTTTACAAAGGCAGACATGTGTATGGTAAACTAATAGATCCGATGGGTGCATCGCAGTACGATGCTCCCAGATGTCGAAACAGTATGAACACAGAACAACTATTACATAATTTGACAAAGAGAAATAGCATGAAACTTAATGAAACAATTGAAACTAATGTAAACAGAAATGCGAACCGTCTACTATTGAACTATTTCAATATCTACGCTGAATGAGTGGACCGCGTCATGACGTCATGCACGGAGTATCTAGGGCTCAAATTAGTAGTAAATGGCTAGGGCTAGTGATCAGTTAATGGCATGCAGGGGCGAATACGCAACAATGGTGTGGGTGGCGGGAGAGGACGGCAGTACCTTTACCGCGAGGAGCCGCACGCGCGCTGTAGCCGCCCTCGTACCCTCCGTACCCGCCGTAGTCTGCCCGAACACAAAACTAGTTTAGTGTGGGCTTATATCTTATTTATAGCTCTTCGCCACCAACTCTTGAGCTCATAATTATATGTGGGGCCTCCTATTCTTATTGCCCTGTTTATTGTATCGCAGCCCTTTTATTTTTCAACGCCATTTAGAAATTTTGCCTCGTAAAAACCCATCATGATCTTATAAAAAAAGTCAAACACTATATGTAATACAAATAGTGCCCTCGTTAGTGCAATGTCAATTATGATATCTAGTATTCTAATTACTGTTATTCTGTTCAATTTATTAATTCAGCTCTACATCTAGTGACACCCAAAAGCTTTATTATCCGCAATACCCAATCACCTACCCATAAATAGTAAAAATACCCTTATGGCATGCATTGTTAGCTTAAAACCAATTGTCGAATCAGTTGTTGTTGAAGCATGATTGCAGACGTGGAGGTTAGGGATTGGACTGGGGGTTATATATGGAAACACATTGAGATTTTTGTAACAGTGCTTTATTCAAAAGCTTCATCATATCTTTATCACTTTCACAATGTCTCTCCATATATTACCCCAATTACCCAAATGTAGCATGTGGCAAGAGTGTTATGATGTATAAAAATGCCAGAACAAAAACTCTAGCTACATTGCTACATATGTCAAAAGTGGTATTACAAATAAACACTTATAAAAAACGTAAGGCAGGTAACATATATGTACAGATAATAGTACGAGTGAAACAATGATAAAGAGTGATCTGTAGCTGTGAGAGCACCTGCTACTTCCGCTAACAGATATAGATGGCGACTGGCGGCAGCAATGCAAATTAGTGGAAAAACAATGGTGCAAATTAAAATGATAATTTGGAAACAAGTTAGATTATATGAAATGATTATTTCTAATTACGCAAACAGATTAGATCGACCTGATGGTTTTAATCAGAATATATACTGTCTCCTTGACAACATTCACTACACATTATCTCGATAGAATATTTAATGTAAATACGTAGTATTATAGAAAAATAAATATTTTCTACGCACTAACTCATACACCTAAGGTACACATGATGTCGATTTCTCTGCAACATAGATACACATCAGTTACAAGGTAAATAGGCATCTCAAGGACGGAAGGTCGCCCCGCTACGCTAACCTAGCGCGGCGGCCGGGCGGCCGGCCACCGCCTTACTCTACGTTTACATCCTAAGGATCAGGTAACATCAGTCGAGGTAATGTGTTGGTGAGCAGCCAGCAAGAGCTAGCTCAGTAGTGCTGCTTGCCGCGTTTACCGTAATTGGGATAAGCGGAGTAATCGTAACCGCCGTATCCACCGTAGTCGTATCCGCCGTAGCCCCCGTATCCGTAGCCGTCGTATCCGCCGCCGTATCCGCCTTGCCCGTAGCCATAGCCGCCATAGCCTTGATTGCCCCAGGCGCCCTGACCACCATAGCCCCCGCGACCGCCGCGACCACCCCGCGCACCCCTACCGCCGCGTCCACCACGCCCGCCCATACCTCCAGGGCCATCAGGCTTAGGTGTGGCTCTTTTCACATCAACCTGCAATTAATATTACAGTTACCATTAAATTATTTAAAATTCTTGAAATGTATCTATTTGTTCCTTAAGATTGACATATTCTAGTATTTTAAAGAAACCAGCATCAGAATGGATATGTTTACAAAAACCTCACCTCTTTGCCACCAATGGTCTGTTTGGGAGTCTTGAGCAGTTCATTGACCACTTGTTCAGACTCAAAAGTGATGAAGCAAAAGCCCTTCCGCTGGTTCTTGGTTTTGTCAAAAGGCATTTCAACATCAATAATCTGAAATGAAACAAATATATTGTAATATGTTGTTTGGTTACTTTACCAAATTAATTCTTACATAGTAAATATCAGTGGCCCGGATTTCTCTTCAAAAAAACTTCAAGATTTTATTTTATCTCACCAAAACCGGAGTGGTCATCACATTTTAACATAAAAATTTACAAATCTGGTTTAGTAAATACTTACAGTGCCAAAATTTCCAAAGAAAGTCTTTATTTCATCATCTGAGATTTCACTGCTAAGTCCACCAACAAAAATCTTGCCATGTCTAGCTTTAGCTTTCTTTGGATCCACTTTCTTGTTGTTAATGGTGTGATCTCCTGCTGCCATAACCTTATCGATGGAGTCTGGCGCCTTGAATACAATGAATGCAAATCCCCTTGATCTTCCTGTATTTGGGTCTGTTTTTACATTTATGCTCTCAATCTCTCCATAGGCATTGAAGTGATCACGTAATTCCTCTGAAAAAGTACACTTAATTTAGAAACCTTATTAACCAAAAAAGCATCTATTTTAAATTATTTTATATTCAGAAGAGTGGGTATAGCTTTCTTCAAAAATTATTCAGAAGCAGAACTGAAATGGTCATCATGTGAACTCTCAAATTTAAAAAAAAAATCATCAAATTATACTCACTGTCTGTAGTCTCCCAGCTCAATCCGCCAACAAATAGCTTTCTGTAAGCACATAGCACAAATATTACAATATATTTCATAAAAGGTACACTTGTCTCGAATCAGAATCGGTTTGACTTACAAATTACAATTTAACATTAAAACTATGCAGTACTTGTTTACAGTACTTTACAGCTACTTTTTTGTTCAAAACAAACTCCAAGCACTGCAGCAAAACAAATGACAACCTGTAAGTTACAAAAGTAAATTGCAAACTTTAACATTATCAAGACAACGAGAAGTGAAACAAGAATGTTACAGTGATATCGCAAGATTTGAAATTGGCAAGTGTGATCGAGGGCCCAAAGTTAAGTGGCCGAGACAATCAACTGTCAGTTTGGTCCTGATTATACTTTAGTGTGAGCCCAGCGGATATATACCATGGCGTCCTCGGCGGCGGCTGCGGCGGCGGCGCAGGCTCACACCTGCAGAGAGACAGGGCGTTAGTAGCGCTCCAAACTGACCGGACACCCTACTACGCACTAACACCGATTTAAAATCTTGCAACTACGTACTCAATGCCGCTTACGAATAACGGGACTGTGGCTCGTCCGCTCCCACCGTAACATTCGAACCACTAAACGAGTGAAAAAGAGCTGATGCGAAAAATCGATAACGGGACCGACCCGGCGCAGTGCAAAGAGACGCGCTAAATGACGCCATTTTACTTCATGCGGCTATCGGGGCCGAATTAATGGAAAAGTATCCTGAAATGAACTGAGAAATCAAAACTATAACATTCAAAACTAAATTTTAAACGCGAAGAACCCACTGCAGACGCTAAAAGACTAAATTTTGAAAACACTTCGAGGATTAAAATAGATTACGATATGCCGAAATGAAAATGCCGGATCGCCGCCGCCATTGCGGCTTACGGCGTAGGCTTGTGTAAAGTACAAAAGCAACCTTTACAAGCCATTAATTTGTCACGTATGAAATAACAAGCTAGATAAAACAATTACTGCACGAAACACGTCCAGTACAAAAATTAGTAATAGAAAAATTACTTTACCTATCGTCATCGCGCCCGGGAGCCTCGGCACTATTATGTTCTTGCTGACCATCGCCGCCTCCGTTTTCCGCATTTCCGTTGACTTGACTATCCGTAACATCTTGTGCAAAGTTGTCGTTATTGGCCATGACTTATATTTAGGCTAAAATTAACAAAACTAAAAACTAAGGTCCACACGCGACCTTCAACACTGAACGCCAATTGCAGAAGAATGAAAGGAAGCGAGTGATGATGAGTCGGCGCGGAATATTCTAGTATGTTGGTACAGAGCACAGCGACGCGCTTTTTTGCAAGCATTTCAACCCCACTACTAAATCATCCAATAGAAACTTACATCGACACAAGAGGTCAATGGCATGTACGAGTTTGTAACAAGGACAGGTTATATCTTCTGTGAGAGAAAATGGGACAGCTATATGCAGAGCCAAATCAATATACTACCAACATTTCAATAACGTATTACCGCCATTTTATTAAATTCATTCATTTTAGAAAGAAATGGCACAAAGTTTTGAATATTAATCCATTCTTCAGTTATCGTAGGTTTATGTCATTTTTATAAGTAATAAAATAATTAAATAAAAACAGTACTTACATGGTACAACTGCTTCTTATTAAAAATATTATTATTTACTATTGTTACTGATACAATTATAGTACATGGTTGTCTTACTACAAAATTATATTACAATATTGGTCTGATTATATTTTTGAGCATAGTACCAAGTTTGTATTATAAGTAAGTACACTTCGATTACCATCCTAATGTGCTATTTACTTAGAAGCTTACTATATATTGACATTAAATTAAGATAGTCGAACTCATGTCAAAAGATTTGTAACAAGATGTTTGCGTTATTAAAAACAGTATAATTATCGTGGCAAAATAACATAATAATTTATGTACTTACCTAAGAAAATGTACTATAAAACTTTATACAGTAAGATAGGTCTGGCAACACGTTACCAAATTGACACCGAATAGTGAGGTAGCTTATTTTTTCTGTTTTCAATTCTTATTTATTGTGAAAATTACGCGAATTTCTGGATAATCCGTTGCAGATTACACCACTTTGATGCCTATTATTTACTGAGGTAAGACCTTCTGTATTTTACGAATTTTCAAGCGACCAGTAAATTCAATATTTTGGTTGTCGGCTAAAGAATTCCTTTCTATAGGTTAAATGCTTAATGTTTCTATCCTAAAACAACTGCATAGATAAAATAGAAACAGCGAATTATGAATTACTCCGTAATTTAAGTATATTAGAAGTAATCGGTAGTGGCATTCATGACGATATTATTACAGATGGATAGTGGGAAAATCAAATGTCGCCATGCGTATTCTGACAATACACTACATATCCCCAGTTAATTCCTTTACCTCAGCCCCTCTCGGCGCCCTCAGCGATATGTTTAATTGCTGCTAAATGATATATATTTTGTACCCAAGTAATTGGAAATCGCATGACCGCCCAAAAATAGCAGGGCAAATGCATTTTGAACAAGCTGCACGAACTGTTTACAGTGGACCGACTCTACGCTGTCCTTATGATAAATATTTTTTTGTGTTTTAAGTTAATGCTTCAATTTTCTCACTTTTTTGCCCAAAATTAATATACAACATATAATAAACAATATTATACAGACATCAAATCACTTTTAATTTAACAATCCTACAGTGGGTTACAATCCTACATTTACATGCTTAAAATGTGAATTGGAGAGAAGAGAAGATAAAAGGAGAAGAGTAGAAATGTTAGGTTACAATCTCACATATATCAATGATGCTACAGAAAAACAAACATAATATTAACTGATAATTTTCAATGAAATTATGTTGTAAGCACTCTAATATCTGCCACAAGAAGCACATAGATCTTATATTTACAGTACTTTTGAATAATGTCATTAAAATCTTATGTGTAAAATTATCTACAAGGCTTTATTTTGTGAAACTGTTACAATCACAAAATGTTTAATATTGAAATCAAAGAAGAATGACTATATATTTCAATTAGATTTGCATTGAAAAAAGTTAGTAAATAGTTTTCATCAAACAAAATAAAGTTGACATGTAGGAGGTAGTTCTGACCTCGAAATAGAAGAAGCATTAAACTTCACAGCAGCACCTGTGGCCATGGAATTGAAAGTGCTTTGTTGAAACATGAATTATATTAATACTGTTTCTGTGTTATTATGTAGACAAATTAGTATTTTGTCATATTATATTGTAATGTTATGTATGTATTTTTTTACTTTATTTATTTTACTTTACTTTATCAATTACTCCATTTACTTTATATATCACACATGAACATTCTTTTTTTTTTTGTTTGAAATAGAAGCTTTGATGTTTATCAGCTATATCATACATTTTGATCTGTATGTATAATTAAAGACTTGGATTTTGCTTATAACAACCCTGGCATACTGTGTGTATTAACATTTAAAAAGAATGAAACTTGACTTAAATGTTGTTGTGGAACAAACACATATTTCTTAGAACACACAGACACTGTATCCAATATATTATGTTTAGAATGTACAGTGTAATTGATGTATGTGATCTATCTTAGTAATATTGTTGAATTATAATGGTGTAGTAATATTGTTGAATTATTTTATTACTATATTGGTAGCATCATTTTGACATACAAAAAGTGTCCTTATGAACCAATTTTGAATAAATGAATTTCAATGGGTAGGTGTATAGTTATAGTAGGTGCTAGGTGATAGAACACATAAACAGTTTACCTGGGGTAGGGACCCCACTATATGTATATATAATATTCAATTTATGTTTGAGTCCAAGGGTGTGGATGCTGGTCCATATATACACTAGATGCTAACATCTCAGGCCTCTAGAGTAGCAATATGTCTTTATTTTCGAATAGAACTTATACAAACTGCACTTATAATTATATAGTCCTCCCAGCTGTACAACTAGCAGGCCAGTGTGAGGTTAGACATTATATATTATGTGTACAGGCACCAGTAGTCACTTGACACCCCTGTATGTTTGTTTCTCTTCACTTAAAAATAATAACAACATAACATTTGTAGTTCTCTTATCTGTAGACAGAGTATTATAGCTTAACCAGTGGTTACATGTCTCATGGAATAGGGAAAGATTAAACAAAATTTCAGTATTTTTTTAAATTAAAATGTGATTGACAAAAACTAAGAGGATTAAGCTTTAACATTTATTTACATAAAATGGAAATATTGATTACTATGCATCATTATAATACAAGTTTTATGTTTATACACTCATTATATTACCTTAAACACTGTTTCATGTAATAGAAATGTATTAATACAAATATAAATACATAATTATATTTTCTGGAGGAAAATCTCCTGTTTCCTCATCAGTGTTATCGAAATGATGCATGACGATACTGACAATCAAAGGAGTTCCAGAAGTGCTTATAAAAAAGTGCTTATAAAATTGTATTTAAAAAAAACTGAGTTTAAAATTTTTTTATGTGGCAGGTTCACTACAAGTTGCTTGGAATTATTACAAAATTCCCATTAATCATTGCTAATGATGATGCAATATGTTAATATAGGATAATATAATCATTATCACCAGCCTGTATTATTGAAAAAGAGCTTCAGTGTGTGCTGTTTTCAGCTTTCTCTACAATTATCAGTAATGGTATATTGAAGATGACGTATGTGGTTATGAAAGTGTTTAACATAATATTGTTGTGTGTTGTTTACAGGGCAGTGTATAGCGGAGGGCTGTATCGGCGCAGAGTTAGCAACAGCGATGGTAATGGAGGCGTCCCCGTCCCCGCAAAGCGTCGGCCGCGAGTTTGTCCGCCAGTACTACACGCTGCTCAACCAAGCGCCCGCCCATCTGCACAGGTGAGCGTCACAACACGACATCCAGCACATGTTCATGTCGTCAGAGGCAGAGCCTAAATATACGTTATAGAAAGCTACCACAGTTGTAGTTTTATTTATTATAATTATGTGTTTTTCCTGTCTCTATCAATGCAATGATATTTCTTGCTATATATATATATATATATATATATATATACACACACACACACACACACATATGTATATATTTATATATATATATATATAAATTTAGATATATGTATATATTT
>DWEC01003069.1:0-10971 GCA_018245735.1 Microceris miodesmiata
AACGTCCCACCATGGAATACATGGTGAGCCTATTATCATACACCGGGCACAGATCCAGATTCCACTACTAGAAATTTCTACTACGCAATATAAGTTAGAACAATTCAATAACATCAGATCTGGGATTCGAACCAGCAGTAGCGCTTTGCAACAACTCGACCAACGAGGCTGTCAATATTTAGTAAGGCATGGAATGTTATCTTTGCTGTATTTCCAATTAGTACGATATTTTATGATTTACAAGCAAATATTTTTCAATTTTGAATAGCAATATAATTATTTTCACACCAATTGCAATTATTTTTCTTTTCGTAAATGAAGCCTTTGATCCGAATAGCAAAGCTGTGTAAAAAGAGTGCAGCTAATGGCTGTATCGGAAGTAGGTCGAGGTCGCGCGAGGTGAAGTTCACAAGGTGGGGTCAAGAGCCCGGCGCGCTGGCTATCGGAGGCAGCGTGCACTTTCCGACTGGACGTACCGAAAGCATGCCTTTGGAACGTATTCTTTATAGAAATAACAACAAAATGACACTAAGTGTTGATAAACTATTATATATTATACATCTGTGTGTATGTATGGAATTTCTTTCTAACTCTGTTTGGATGATAGTTGGAGTGATCTAGCAGTTTCTGAAAGTTTGTTTGGAATTATACTAATCGTAAATATTCAGTCTTTACCCGACTCCAGCATCTTTCGGCATCGTTTTATAGTCATGTTCAGTTGGTCGATGCTCGGCTCTCGCCTGGAGCTACATTAAAGGATCTCTAATGAGGTGTGTTGTATGCAGGATGCGGCCCGACCCTAAACATGCGCCCTTTTATTGTCTCCAAAATGGCAACCTCCCCGTCGGAGGCAGCTAGCCCGGAACATTACGGAAACACTCAAAAAAATAAAAGTATTTACTATTAAGATTATATTATAGATTTGTGTTGTTTGTGTTGTTAATAGAAACCAGTAACATACACCAGCCTGTGCTACGACTAAAACTTGAAATTAAAACTATCGTCCAAGTCCAGAAAAGTCCCATTTTCACCAGTTACGTTTACTTCCCATGGACCTCAGACTCCGAGCCACTACTAAGAATTTTAAATTAGAAAAATCCAATAGTACCCGACCCGGGATTTGAGCCCAGGACCTCCCGTTGTATGCGCTTGCAACCACTCAACCGACGAGATAGTCACAATCTCATGCTATAGAATACCGTCCAATTTAAATATCGAATTACATTATTAAAAACATACGCATGTAAATGTTATATTCTGAGCGATTTGGGAACCACAAATGCTTACAACAAATACATTTTATTTCAATTGATGTTCAAGCAAGTAGTGATAACTGAGAGATTTAGAATATAGCCTCCTACTACGGGGTGAGTTAAAATTCTGCCGTTGTCGTTCTATTTACAAAAAGTTACAAAGAAAATCGTCATGAGCAATCCCGCCCGTCTTAGTTCTCTATCAGCGTTTGTGAGGCGTGCGATTTCTACTAAGCCACGCCTGGACAGCGTGGCCAACTAAGGTATTTAAACTTTAGCAATCTGTGACAATATCCGCGCCCAAAATAGAAGTATGGAACGGTCGTTGATGGGTATTCTAACTATGTCCAAGCATTCTCTTTTGGCTAAATGCGCGATAAAATTTCTTATTGATTTTTTTAGCCATGTAATGGTCATTAAAATAAAAATATTCTCTACGCCTTCCTATCATTCGGCATCGGGCTCTGATTTTCAAATAAAAACAACAGTGAACAACTTTGATCGAAGAAATCCTCACAAATGTCAAAACCAACTATCATTAATATTAATTAAATATTAGAATCCTGTTAGAACTTGTAAACATTTTTAGTTGTAGAGATGAGAGATTGCGATAATAATTCATGAGCCCCAAGTTTAGTGTTCGGCTCCAAAATATATCGGGCTGCGATCGGAATGCGAACACTCATTTGAAACATTGTAGGTTTAGATCGTGCAAGCTTCGCAAGATGATCAGTGTGAATGAATGGCAATAACAAATAGGCTAGAATGTGACAAAGAATTACGATCATACTTATAAATATAGAGATTTGACTGTCTCCTTGGTCGAGTGGTTGCTACCGCGACTGCCGATCGTGAGGTCCTGGGTTCGAATCCCGGATCGGGTGCTATTGGATTTTTCTGATTTACAATTTTTAGTAGCGACTCGGAGTACGGATCTGTGCCCGGTATATGGCGATAAGCTCACCACATTCCATGGGACGTAAACGCGAGATACAACCGTGAAATTACGTTTTTCTTATAGAGATTTCAGTGACGTGTTGCACTAAATATTTTTTCAAAGACTATCCTACAAAAATACAAACAATATCTTTAACGAACGATTTTTTCAAAAAAATGACATAAAATATTTTGAAACATTTTATTACAAATTGATCTATTTGTAGAGTATGCTAAAAAGATACTAAAAGCTGAAGTATACCAATGTCGGCAATTTACGTATCATAACACAGCTTGGATTTATCTTATCTAAGTTACATAGTATACGGGCAGGCGCGGGCGCGTCGTCCAGCACTAGCACAGCTATCTGCTATTCATATGATGCTAACCGTAAAAAAAAGCTTTTGTACACTACGTGTCTCAAATAGTACCAAATGTGAATTACACACAACACTTCACACGTGTGATGGGAAATCTGCCTGTAATAATTTTGTCATAGGTAGTTTCAAAGGTATTACTCAAATTAGAAAATCACGTGTATAGAATATGTTGAATTTGGCCTCCCTGCTCGCTTTCTGCTTTCTGCGATTCCACTCCCGTTGAAATAGTCCCATTTGAAAATGCGCCTCAAATTCGCAATTCCAATTCATGACACCGACGTGTCCTCCCTCTTGAAACGGCAGTTATCTTTGATGTCAGGACTGAAGGGGCAGCGGCCGCACTCGCGCCCTCGCACCCATCAGTATGCGACGCACAGCACCACCTCGGCAGATCCATGCCGAGCGCAGATATTTGTTATTGATGTCGAACGTAAAAAAATCTCGTCGCTCTTCCATTGCCACGTTTTATTAGATCTAAGTACGTATGTACGTGTAAAGGTGTTTCTACGTGGTGACAGACGAAGCTGTCAAGTATTGTGTTTTTATCGGTCGTTTATTGTAAATTACATATCACCCTATAGCGTTTAATAAAAATAATTCTTATTGTTTATTGCATAAACTAGAGATTTTGCTTAATATATTACAAAGAAAACAGATTTGTGAAATTATTTACACTAAGCTAATTTTCAAAGATTTATAAGATTACCTCACGAGTAAACACCCATTAAGGTCAGCCCAGAAGCCACATACTACTCGTATATATTGTGAAATCGTTACGGGAAAAGCTGAACTCCCTTCAGTTGGTTTTGCGGCGGGGTCTGAATACTGGTAACATTGTATCACTTGTTATGTAGCAATAGTTACACACTATCCGTGTAGAGGCGGAAAAAGAAAGCAACTCCTGATCCCATGCCGAGATATGCCGGGTGTTGTAGGAGGGAACTGAACCCGGCGCTGGCGGTATGACGCGGCCTGTTTATAGAGAGCTTAACGCCCTGGCCGCCGCCGGGCAGCAACGTAGACGGTGAGAACAGCTGTGCTCTGCGATCCTCAACTCGCATGCCCAGTACAGTACAATGAGCAAATAAATAATCATTTTAATTACTTTAGATACTGAAACCTCAATTGTTTTTAAAGAAAAATATAAATACTGAAAATTATTTCATGTGGGTTATTCAAAAATATGACTACCTATGTTTTTTATTTAATCTAAAATATACTTTTAAATCAGCTGTTGACTGCCGTCTATTCTAAAATAGAAACGCAACATCGCGCTTGTACCACGAAAGGGTAGGCAAAGGAACGTAGTACACTCCCACGTTTACTTTCACCAGTTACGTTCACGTAGGTAGTGAGCCTACTACAAATTCTATATTAGAAAAATGCAATAGTATCCAATCCGGGATTTGAACCAAGGAACTCCCGATCAACGCTTGCAACCACTCAAATAACGAGGCAGTCATATTCTAAAATAGAAATTGAAAAAAAAAACAACACATTAAATCGTTTTAAGATAACAAAATACGACGAGTACCTTAGTCGAATTTCATCATGTACGGACCATGTATAATTTGCATTATCAATAAAAATATTTATTTAACAACTTTTATTTATTTATTTATCGTAATTTAGGACTAGCGTTACCAAATAAACAAAAATCCTTTTGCCAAATAAACAAAATATAGAAATAAGTAATCCCGCTCTCCCTGTCCGAACACCGCGCCGCACGTGTACACAGAACCACACTCGACTCAAGTAAATAGAAAAGCAAGGTGATGGCAATTATACAGCAGCCGCGTGTAATTACAAGTGGGCCGCGCGGCGAGCTGGGCTCTGAGCAAATACTGATGGACAGCGCGGCCGCGAGCGAGCGCGGGCGACGCGAGCCGCGTGCCCGACACGCAGGCAGACTAGTTTCCCGACTTCAAATCGGCATGCGCTCTGAGAGATCATCTCGATTTATTTTCTTTATCGGAAACAACCTTTATTTATTGCTGCAGAGTGAAATACATTAAAGTACACAATCTACAAATGTCGCTGTTAAAGGAAAGGTATATTTTGTTATGGATTCAACTATTATGACCAAGAGAATAAGCATTGATAACCCGCAAACGTGTGGCAAAAAACTGTGAATGCCAAAAATTAAAACAATTACCGAGCTATGAAATGTAGCGCTTTAATTGCTATCGGCACAAAAATGTCGCATTTATCACCTCATAATGGCAGCAACTTAACGCTACATACTACAATTATTATTACCTAAATCAAACAAGAATTTATCCTACTTATTCACATTGGAAAATTATATTTTATAGATGTAAGTATATAATTACTTAAGGCGAACGAATCAAGTGGCAGACTTCAAGGATCTGTTTCCTACGCTCGTTCTTGCCACGAACACCCAAACTTTACAATGTGCTGCTCTGTGAGGTAAGCACTATTTGTAAATGAAGCTCTATCTAAATCTTTTTTAAAAGGTCCGTTCATTCGTTTCGGGACACAGGCAAAAAGTTCATAATTATCAGCAGATCGGCGCTGCGGGGCCGTAATTTTCCGCTAACCGCTTTTTATGTTTTCTCTAAGTCACAAACGTTACTCAGCGGTATCTGACGAGACATCGACGCGCCGCTCGCGAGGACGCTTCGACGATCGACGCGCCGCTCGGAGCCCTCGAAGTTTCAGCCCTTTTATGAATCTTTGTCACGCTACAACTGTTCGACGAGCTACACACGCAGCCGAGTGAAGTAACCCTTCAGTAGTTATGCCATCGTTTATAATCTAGGACTTCTATCCGTCTACGAGCCGCTTTTGTGAATTCTTGGAACAATAATAAATAATGAAATAATGGAAATAAATTTTTGTGACAAAGCTGAAGCGCGTTGTCTCGCAGACAAAATTATAGCCCCGAGCGGTTTATTTATTGAACAAGTAATAACAAAGAAAACTCCGTACATAATTCGCCGGCAGCGTTCTAAATCATACGCAATGTGGAGGATTAATAAATATTATCATAATAAATTGCGTATATTGGTTTTGATTTACGCTCGTACGCGGCTGCTATTTCATGCGTAGCGTATGTGGGTGCTTTCTCCGAATCGTCTAGTTTATTTAGACAGCGTAATGAGGTAAGGAGTGCGTGGCTAATGACAATGGTGAATAAATATGCGTCCACCCGCGAGCCGCTGTGATCGATCTACCGGCAGTCGAGCGCTCGGCGCGGACTGAGCGACCGCGGTCACTATGCTTTTTGTTGGCTTTACGCATAATATTACGTGCTGCTTTTGAATATGAACTTATATTTACCAACGCATCATTTATCTTACCATGTGATTATGGACGGAGCAAACCAGCATCATGCTATCTAGTGCCTGCCAGTCATGACATGTCATTGTATTATACGTGTCACCATGAATTACACAGAAGGCGAACCTAATGGGCATACGCCGGCCGCAAATCCAAACTCAGTACCGCTGCTGAGAAATTCAAGTTAAAACATCTCCTCTGGGTCAGCAGCAGCGCTTGTAGCTATCCAATCGACCAACGAGGTAGTCAATGTAATTATCATAAAAAAATTTTTTTTGCGGCACTATTCCACACCACTCACGGCCCGCACTCCCAAATAACGCCGAGCCAGTTCTGTACTAAACAGACGGCTGATATAGTGCATACTTATGCGGGGTTTTATCGTATAGCTCACGAGCACTTGCCCCGAGTGGACAGTGGACCAACAGACTAATCCTAGACATCTCGAATCGAATTTTAAAAAAACAACTCCCGAGAGCCAGTCAGAGAGGCCTCGTTACTTCTGACATCACACTCTGCACACCCCTTGCCATTGTTTAACTACTTATTGCATTGCTTACAAGACGTTATATCATATAATATAATAAATTAAATAAAACAGCATTAATGTAATGGAACAATTTGTGTTAAGTACTATCCTCTCGGCACATCCTAGTGTCGCTTACCTAACTCTAACTGGATGAGTTTATTTATTACAGGTAAACAAATGTCGATAACGGCACACTGCGACGACACCGTAGCGAAGTTCTGCGGTAAAGTTGTGTGGGGCCACTCAGTCGATAACTTCGCGGCAGATCCAGAGGACTTGAATATCCTTTCATTAATTTCGAACTCCGCGGAACTGTCGTTCGACTGAGCCTCGAGAAGCAATTATTACACACATCCATCCTTCGTTACAGTGCGGAAGTGGAGTGACCGCTACTAAACGGCGTGTGCACGCTAATTTAACCTCAGTGTCCATAGCATAAATGCTGTTTTGCCATAATATTTAATAACATGTGGCCTTATTTATTGGTTTGGCAAATACGTACGGTACGTTACTCTTAGGGATTTAACCGCGGTTTGGTGTTCGGAGACTCGAATAGTGTCTAACAACAGATTACAAGGGTTGTACATGTAAACAACGAGCAATACCTTAAAACAAATTATGGCAAGTAGGTAGGTAAGTAGGCTGGTAGTGGAGGCGGTCTTCCAAGTTCCGATCGCAAGTGTCATCAATATCTGACAATTTTTGGTGTCACAAAAAACATCTACACTACTGTCCTATAAACAAAATGCGTACTCTACTTCAAAATATCTACTGTGGTATTGTATAAACAAATCCAACAAATTTTATTTTGTAGAATTCATTTAAAACCTTACGTGTAATGTTTAAAAACAAAATGATTATTACTTTCGCAAAATTACCGGAGGTGTACAATGCCATCTATTTCTTTGTTTCATAGAAAACATTGACCTGATGAAAATAGGGGCTAAATCGAAGGTGCAATGTTGGCTGAGTGTGGTCGATTTGGTAGCGTGGCTTACTGTGTGCCCTTAATTCTTTGCAAGTCTCGTTAGCGCGACGCAATATGTTAGTGTACAATATCCTCTGCTTTTGACAATCGCTAAACATACATATTTCAATGACTACGTGAGTATTACGGGCCTCGAGGACTTGCTCTCTACTCGATCAGTTTTCATGGGGACAATTGCCCCCAAGGTGATGAATACCCCACCGTGCACAGGCGGTGGTGATAGGCCTATTCCGCGCTCCCGGCTACTTCCAGGCATAGTTGCCTTCATCCTCTTCGAAGGTTGACGTCAACCTGACAAGTTCGTGCAGCAGCGGACGTCCGTCGGGTGGTCGAGGAGGTAGGTGCGCGAAATCATGGAGAGGGAGTATGGGCCGTTGCCGCTGCGGATGTACATGTGTACGTCTCGCTGACGAATGAGTTTGAATGCAAGGTAGTAACATGCGCATTTATCTTTGGGAATACTTTCGAAACGCAGCACATATCGGTCATTGTAATTTAAACTAATTAAATCATTCACCAACTTTTCTGTACCCCTTTACAAGCGTATATTTTTAGGTAGCCATGTGTGCACACATCACAAGTGTCAATTCTAAACAAAACTAATGAAAGTACTGCACATGCTTTTACTTCTGTCACCGGTGTCTCTGTTCTTCTCTGATTATCCGCTGCAATATAGTACTCTTCTAATTAAATAATTCGTCTAATGTAAAACCCAGTACGTCTTTATAAGCCTTTGACTACGAGTACTCTTCGTGAATCAGCCGTGGAACGCGGAAAAATTCGTAATTTATGCTACATACATCATTTCGATAATGTTGTTTAACTGTAAGAGATTGATTGTGACAAGCCTTGCGTGGTGTCTGCTCAGTAACGGTGAAGTAAGTTTTAATTAATCATAAAGAACAACAAGCCTGAATGACATTTCTCTTGTCGACGGCCATAAATTGTATAGAGCAATAGATTACAGGCTGATCGGAGCGATAAGGTTATCGGCGAGCGGAGCGGTATCACATCGATAGAAAGCAATCAATGATTCGGACGGCGCTGCCATCGACACACAGCCGCTAAACAAGTTCTGAGAAAGGTTTTCATAACAAACTTGTCCACCCACGCACGCTTATTTAGTAACTTTGACAAAGTGAGTATTTCCGAGATTCGTGGAATGACTGCATTTTATTCAAATGGTATGCTATCTGACGGCGCTCTGTCGGTATAAGATTTTTTTTTATTTCAATCGAACATTTTTAAAATATTTAACGGCAGGTATATTTGTCCAAAAGTTTGAAGACCAAGTACTTTTGATTTTACTTTTATTACATATGAATTATATTAACTTATTAAATTCTGAAACAATCTTTTTTTTTATTTTATGAAGATTATTTAGTCAATTATTTTTCCTAAATGGGTTTCTCTTTGCTTTGCTTTGTCTAATAATAACTGCATTATGTTGTATTGCGAAAAAACTTGTACATCTGTGTTTAGTTCAGAGAAATAGCAATAAACGTACTTCGGTAATTAACCGTCAAAGTGCTTTTTCTGAAGGTGTTCATACAAATTTTTATTTTTTGAAAAAAAAATATTCACTAAAAATGTCCGAGGACGTTGCAGCTTTCAAAACTATGTACATAGTATAAGCGAATTACCATAAACATTTGATCGATGCTCTTTTGAAATTTCATCCGAAATCTCTTCGTGATGAATTTCCACTGACTTCATGCGCCAGCTCCAAAATATCCATAAAGAGAGCGAACGTCGACAGCTTTAAGAAGCAACATTAATATCGCGAATGGAAATAATAAATCTTTCTGCGAATAACATCAATACAGGTCTAGTGGGCCTCGACGCGCGCCCGCCCTTATTTAAACCTTTATTTCGCGCATGTTTTTGGACAACATCATAATGATCCTGTTTTAAAAACGGCGAAATATTTTCTTCTTGCATTTGGAAATAGTTCCTTACAAACGCAAAATTTACTATACTATATGATATTGAAAACATAAAAATATCTTGAAAGTTAAAGTGCGGTTCAGTAACTAAAACCATATTTAGTTAATGAAATCTTAGAGTATAAAGTGGCTGAAAGGTCTCCTCCGGCCGGCTGTTTCATACTTTCAAGTTGTAATATAATCTTTAATACTTCATTTTCAGTTACTGGTAGTTCGTATTTGAAATGTTCGTATCCTTGTCATTTGTGTAGCTATTTTTGACAAATATTTACTTATCAGCAAATAGTTTTCATTTCAGAATCATGAAATACTACATAGTTCCCAAAGTTTGCATCTCACATGGCGCACGCCGCATATGGCGATGTTCGAGGTCGCGAGGACAAGACTACGAAACGCGCGTCAATCAGGCAGAAAACGTTTCTAACGCTCTGACGTCTCGATAATTTATGTGTAGAGATTTGTCCTTCACTGATCTTGTTTCTTCATGCCCTGCTTCCTGAAGCATATTTTACGTAAGGATCGCTTCTTATATCATCAAATAATTTATCGAAGCTGACAGATTAGATAGCAGTGATGGAGGATTAGATGTTTTTTCGCCGCAAGAGGGGTCGCAGGGTGGCATCTCATCTGCCAGGGGGCATCATCAGTTACCAGGCGCCACTACATTTATCATGGTTGGCGGCGACCAGTGATGCTTTGTACCAATCTTTTTTGATTCTTCGATCCCTGTGATTTGTTTAAAGGACAAGTTAAAAAAATATGCCAATTGAACGTATAAATCTATCCTTAAAAGATTACAAAGAATATGAAAATAGACGCAAGACAAGTCTATTGTTATGAACTTCGATATAGTAGTGTAGCTTCAATACATTAATATGTTCCAAGATTTCATTTAGATTATCTCTAAGCTGTCAGGTAACATTTAGAACTGTTATTTAAAATCACTAAAATATTATCTTAATGGCTTACCGCTGCACAAAACGAACACATTATGCCCCGATGCAATCTCGCGCCTGTATTGAAATAGCCCAGATCGGAGCTATCTGGAATAAGACATTTATGAGTCACTGGGGCCGCTGCCGTTAATGAAAATGTCAGTCGCGTTGTATCCCATTATCAAAGTAAATTTATATCGCCGCGTGAACGAGTCGCGCCGAAACGATATCGTGGAGCGACACGTCTCGCGGCGAATACGGGCCGACTGCAGCTCCAGCGTCTTCTCCTACGATCATTATAGCTTCGTAAACGATTCCATGAAACTTGAACAACGAAGAATTTTTAGTTAACTACGGGACAGAATTCTACGTGCAAAATAATTATACTGTCCACAATACACTTTACGATTTGTGATTCCATGTGATGACCGAAAAAAGAAGGATACCCATTTTTATATGGTTAATGATCCCATTACAAAAATAGTAAAACAATAATGTAATATATTTAATACAACCGCATGGAAGAAATTATATTTTTGAATAACACGTTGAATAACACGTTGAATAACACGTTGAATAACACGTTGAAAAACATGTTGAATAACACGTTGAATATTGTGGGGTTTATTGTGGGGAAATGCGGCTAACATTAACACAATATTCGTTTTGCAGAAGAAGGCTATTCGCGCAATATATAACTT
>DWEC01003070.1:0-10970 GCA_018245735.1 Microceris miodesmiata
TTGGTGTCATATCAAAGTTGACTGAATCCGAACTTGCGGTATCAATGTTTATCGGAACGACGGTTTCCGTTGTTGAATTATAACACGATGGCTTCCATAATCATTTTGTTAATTATCATTGCAATACATCATTCTTAAAATCAATCAGCATGTTCATATGTGGTTTGTTCACTGATTCATTTTTACATCTGTCACACATAGCACGCCGTATATTTCTTTTCATGTGATTGTTCATACAGTGTTTTTTTTTTGAAGACTTGATTTAATTACATCCGGTCTAATGAAGCGTCTACTTGACTGATGTCGGTATAGTTTCATTTATTAGGTAAGTGTTCTTCTTGTCTACGAATTTGCGATTTTTCTTTGATCGGATCGGCTTGCATGGGCGGTCAGATTCAATACGTATAACAATGTAACGGTACAATATGTTATATTGTTCTAGGCTACATTTTGTATAATACTTCATAATTCTTTGTATGTAATGTATCATTTCTCACAATCATTGAGCTATGGTTGAAAAATGTCGAGTTGGTCAGAATGGTGAATTGGTCATGGCGGCGAATAGTCTCGTCTGAACACTTACTTTTGTCAATTTTGTAGTGTATATAGGGGGTACTGTTGTCTTGCCAACTCGTTTAATGAATTGTTTTTCATTTCATACAGTAGCATTTTGGTATTTTAGCTCTTGGTTACTGATACAGAAATAGTCATTTTAATTTATTCGTCGTGTAATTCCTATTATTACTTTCAGATGGTTCGATCCGTACTGAATAAGCTTTGTTGTCGAAGTCTGCCTTTAAAAGTAGTGCAGTGTTTTGTCGATTCAAATAAAGAAACGGCAAAATTGTGAGGTAACAGTGTAAAATAGAAAAAAGAATACATTTTAAGGGAATAGTTTCGTGACATCTTTTAAATAAAATTAGTTTTCATTTCAGATAAGTTAAACGATTGTAGAAAGTAATTTACATATTACTGGGATATGTATTTGCGACGGGGACGAGTAAATGAATAAACAAGCAGAATAAGGTAATATATTTAATATATAAAGTTAGATATACAATGATAAGTTAAAAAATACCGCTCAAAGTTGATGGTGTAATTAAAAATTTAGTTGAATATTATGATTGTAGTTCGTACGCATATTCACGCATATCTTTATTTCCTATAGATATAAAGGTTAAAGTGTGTTGTTTGTTCGTGCTAATTTCTAGTTTGTAATATAATACGAAAAACTAGCTAAAGATATCGACTGTGCGGATTTACTGTAAATCATCATTCTGCATTTTTTTAAAACGCGGGTAAAACTGCGGGTCACACCTGTTACTAATAAAGTTTTTTTCTCTACGTTACAGATGTAATGTAACGGAATGTGAAGAGGTGAAATGATGAAAGGAGCGTTCAAAGAATAAAAAAATAAATGTTTTATATAATAGTTTTGTTTATATCTCCCTTATTCACGGTTATAGCTATGAGTAATAGTAATAGTCGAATAAAGAACTAATGTTTACTGATGAATAATTTAAGGTGTCTACAAGTTTTTATTACGGCATAAATAAACAATTTTACCACAATTATAACCAGTTCCACCATTGAAATAATTGAACTTCCAATGAACAGATTCACGACTCCTCCGCTTCTTACT
The DNA here is from genome assembly GCA_018245735.1 of Microceris miodesmiata. Taxonomy (NCBI): domain Eukaryota; kingdom Metazoa; phylum Arthropoda; class Insecta; order Lepidoptera; family Hesperiidae; genus Microceris; species Microceris miodesmiata. The sequence continues at coordinate 1,643 of DWEC01003070.1, forward strand.
GAAAATTGTAATGATTTCTTCAGAATATTGACAACTCAAAACGTAAAGCATTAATTCGATTATTCTTCAGGCAACGGTTACGTGGCTGTTTTTTATGAAATTGGAACAGGAATGAGCTAGGTTCTTACTAATTAACTTATTAATGTAACAGCAATATTATAACATACAGTATTAAAAACTTACGTAACATGTCATTCAAATTGAATATGACGTCTCTAACGACTCGTATTTTCGGGAAGGAGGTTATTCCTATCTGAAGTCTGCTAATAGATTCTTGGAATGTGAAGACTTCGTTATCTTTACGGTATATATCAGTTTCACAATTACTGAGGCAGCCACAATCACGCGGTGATTTTGGAAGTTTCTTGGAATGCGGGAATCTTATTGAGATATTTGTAGGAACTGTTAATGTCATGATTTCTTTTTTGAATTCGAGGACGCATTTTAACTCGATAACTGAACAGGTTCTTTCACTATCTGCCGCAAAGTTAAACGAATCAGCATTTATAGATTTAAAAGCCTGCATTGACTATATTTAAACTAGAAACTTACCCAATGGTTTATAGAAATGAGGCACACATCCACACAGCTCAATAATTATTCCAATTTTACACTCTAACATACAATGGTTGTACGAGTAAACTGGATATCGCTTAGTCAATGGTTCGTTTACAAATCTGTAATTAAGTTTGCGAATATACTATCTCATCGAGTATACAAGTACAGGGTCTGTTGTGTCTATTTGCAAATCTACGGTAGGTACCTATTAAGTCATGACTATATTTAGCATCGCTGGTATTCAGGACAGATTGAGCTTAACTTCGCTAGGGATTTCCTATTTACAGTTCTTTGGTGCGTAGGACGCAGCGTAGTCAGGTACATCGTAAGCCGTTTTTATCCAACCAATTGTAAAAATTGTCAATTCTAATGTTGGCATAACAGCTACTAAGTATTTCCATAAGAAAGCATGATTTAGCTATCTTATAATTATTACATTTATTTGCGTTACTTCTAACGGAAAATAAATGGAATACTCTTAAAATTATATCTAAATATAATTATACCTACTCTTAAAATATTATCTAGGCATCTGAAAACTAAGATTTTCAAAACTGATTTACTACAACTTGTCTACCCAGTAAGTAGTATGTTTGCTTACGTAATAAATATACAGTAGTTTCAGAGAAAGACTAAAGATAGAACGAAGTGAAAGAATAGGAATAGGAAAGCAGACCTTGTCACCAGTCTGTACAAACGCTAGAAAGATGATCAGTAAGTACCTGCATTTTCGCAATAACATCGACTTCGGTCGGAGTTCTTCTGATATCCGAGTACTCCACACTGATAGTCCAAATGTAACAAGTCCTTCCACGTCGAAAGTGAATGAAGGACTGGTGCTAAGAACTATTTCATCAGGGTGGTGTATGTATACCTAGCAAAAAAAGAGAATTTAAAATATAACTTTCCTCCCAATAGGCGTAGGTTGCTTGTACCATTAGACAATTTTGTTCCTACATTTAAACTTCTACTGTTGGCCAGATACTTCCTCTTAGAATGAGAGGGCATGCCATCCTGGCCAAGTGCGAATTGGCAGACGTCTTATGCCTTAGATAATTCTTTTTTGTGAATTCTAAGGTGTGTAGGTTCTTCACCGTTATAGTAAGTGATCTAGTTTTAAGACAAATTTTTGTAAAGAGGTGCACGCGAATAACAGGCTTCATCGGAGCCAATAAGATTCCATACTATTTACATATATGCGTTGCGCAGGGGTCCAGTAACAATGTTTTGCGTTAGCTCACCGTACCGTTTCTTTGTATTTTGTAAAAGCAACATACCTTATAATTTATTGCGTAATTTGTTATTTGTGTCAAGAAATCTCCCTCATATATAGTCAGTTCAACATTATTTTTTATATATTCGTGTTTCTTTTCTGTCCATTTACTGTAAAAAATTAATTCAATGCAATGAAACAGAGAGAAATGAAATGAATTGCGAGCACTATTGTAAATTACAGAAACGACGTAAATACTAATTAGGTAATGTCATTCGTGACGGATATTAAATGAATTGATTTTAGACGTTGATACATAGTATTAGATGATGGGGTGTAAGTGGTTTCAACCACCATCTCAGGAGCCCAAGTCAACTTCACCTGCACGTGGTGCGCCCTGCTATAATAGATGAGGCTCTGGCGACCGGCTGATTGCGGTATAGCGCAGCCTAAATAGGCACGGCTAAAAGCCCAGGCCGCTGACGGGCAGCAGCGTCGGCGGTGCGAAACGCTGCGCCCTGCGATCTCCCAACCCACATGCCTAGCGTGGAGATTACTGGCATAAATCCCTTTTGGGGGAGGCCTTTGTCCAGCAGTGCACTAAGATAGGCTGATGATGATGATGACATAATATCTGTGTATCGATAAACATACTGGATACAACAACATATATATTATAGATGCTACCATACAACTTTAAAAATAATTACTGAATTTTCAGTTTTATATTTGGTTTACTAGACACGTTATTAAATTAAAATAGCTTATGCTCATTATATATATTTAAAATTTTCTACAACGTCACATTGTTACAATCGAAACTATTTTCAGTTTTGAGAAATAATAGTCGAAACATTGAGTTACACAAATGAAAATAGTTTCCGAGGGTTTCTGAGCTATTTTCATTAAATGTGCTTAAGTAAGGTTAACTTGGACTTCATTTCCCTTACATTGGATTGTCGTATACCGCAACATTGGAATTAATGACGTGGCACATTCCCATTTCTGTCATGGCCGTTTCAAGTGAGATCGTCCAGTTGGTATTGGTGGTTAGAACATTGTCTGGGAATTTTCTGAAAATTTCTGCCGCTAATCTTGAATAGTTTTTTGGTGGCACGAGCTGTTAAAGGAAATTTTAGATACTTATTATTATATCTACGCATCAGGTTCCTTGGTCGATAGGCAGAGAATACAGTGACAAACATCTGTCGTTAAAACAAATGAAAAAAAAATGTTTAATTTTAGTTAATTTTAGGGTTTAATATTTTAGTTAAATTATTAGTCTCTATTTAACATTTTACTTAAATTACACAGTTTATTGGTAGAATATAGATTTATTCATGTGAATTCCCAAATCAAATTCGGGATAAGTCTTAATAACTTTATTTCATGAAATATCTAAAATATTGAAAAAAAGGAATGTGCAGGACAGAAACAAAACTGTTCGATAACTTTGGATGTGCTCTTCACTATTTCACAATCAATCAATAATGTTCGCTCGATCCCAAAATTGCAAGGTACCTAAACTTATGTCGTGTATTACAATAACAAGAATCATGGTAGAAGTTATGAGAAGCAAATAGGAAAATGATACATTGTCACTCTCACCATAGTAATATTTTCAGGTATATCGAAGTATATAATATTTAAGTTCTCCATGCTGCCAGAGACTATACTCCAAAAGAAGGCATCCGTTTTAAGTCCGGTTCTTTGGAAAGTTTCGCTGTAAATGTGATTTTTTTTATTTTTCTTTTGATTTCATTTTGAGTAGGTATACGTACAAACTTTTTTATTATAAAATGTATATAAATTTATAACATTAGCATACTTTACAAGAGAATTAAATGCATTAACATCGACTTTATGAAGAGCACACAGGGTGATAGCTGGATATGAAATATTCCAATCGAAGTAATTCATCTCGACGCTCATCACCGTCGGCGACTCCTGAAAGCGATACGAACATTATCACGTGGGAAATTGTCTCGTGCATTTAGAAAAGTCAAATTTAATAACACATATTTTTTTCAAGCGTTTACTTACAATATATCTTGTATATTGTGCCAATAACAGAATGAACATAAATATCATGTATCCCGTGAAACTGATTAGCCAAAACATCCTGTAAATAATTTCCTAGTGTTTTTATTCACACAGTTATGTTTGTTACTTTGTTTCATTTCGTTCACGTGATCGTCGACCGATGAATAAAATAAAATTTAAAAATACGTTCACAATAAAGAAATTGTACACTCAAAGTTTGAATGATGTTTTTCATATTTTCATTTTTTAACTAATTATTATTTACTATTCACCCTTACTATTTACCTTTCAATAAGATGTATTTGCGGATTAAAAATATATGGCAGGCCATGTGTTGTGCAGTTCAGAAGTTCCTCACGTATGTGCTGCGGAACAATATTCTTTTCTATAACTTTCTTGCCTTTGTGGTATTTGTTGCCTACTTTTATCCCTAATTTATTTAATACATATCCTTTGGATATCGGCATATTATTAATATTTATGTTTTCGTATACCGTATTTCCGTACAAGCTAAACAACTACTTATGATAAGTTAAAGAATTAGTATGAACCACAATGTTTTTTAGAGCTGAATTCGTATAGTAGACTTCGGAAATGAATGGAGCAGCCTTATATATGAGTTTTACATTTTTATTACCTAATGAGTTTTTTATTTAACAGTATGATTAAAAAAATTTATATTTACAACATGTATGTATCTCTACTAGTACTCATCACCTAGATATAACTGTGTCCACGTAATACATACTAATAGATATTCTAATATAGGTAAATATAATTTTAATATAACATCACGCCTGTATATCCCCGAAGAGGTACGCACAGGGGAGTAGCATACTCCTACAAATCACCTGTGATGTTATACTTTCCCACCATAGAATAAGCAGTGAGCCTATAGCATACATCGCGCACAAATCCAGACATCGTGCTAGTACAAGGGGCAATAATAATAATAATTGTAATCATTTTAATATATTCCAATATAATATTTCTATATTTACCTACTCCAATTTACTTTCGTCCTCGTAGAATACCACAATAGAATATCGATATATTCCGTTCAATGCGTAATGATGTCTCTGTTCCTTTAGAAAACAACGCTATTATTGCTGAATATTACATACGTCGATGTTAATCTATTAGCCACTAATGGCTGTACTTTACTGGCCTATTATATGTAATATTAACTGTTATTACATTAATAATAACTCGGCTGAAAGAATGACAGAAGAGACAATGCGAATGTAAGTAGATGCAGACACCGAGAGGGACCAAATCTCTCTATCTTGAACAAATAGGTCAGATATTGGCTGATGGGAGAGTCAGACGCTTCTGAAAGGGGACTACGTGTTAAACATAGTACTATCATTAAATAAAAATATGGGTACTGTTATTCGGATATATTTTTCGGACAATCAGGGGCGGTTTAAAAGACATCCGACGAACGAGGCGATTGCTAATTTCTGTTCTCGTTATTTCGTATTGAAGCAATGCTTTAGAACAATCGCCGTGTCTCTAAATTTCCAAGAGACAAACGTACTTAAAAGACGTAGGTACATATAGGTAGGTAAGCGTTACGAGTTAGGTATATGATTTAATTTGCTATTTATACAACTAAAATCAATTAAATAAAGGAATTAATTGAAAGTTATTAAGCTTTTACGTTGAAAATTATTAAATTTATTTCTATGAATATTCAAATTCGTCTTGTAAATATATGTGCATACGAATACTGCATTCCTCTGCCTACCTCTTCGGGGATTACAGGCGTGAAGTTACGTTTCGACCGCAAAAATAATGTATTGAAATCCAACATGGTATGTGATTTACCGGGGGATCGATTTGTCTGTTACGCATAAACCCGCGAGACTCGTTGCAAACAAACGCGAACTTTATCAGAACGGCCGTGTTGTAGTCAAGAATGCCCTAATCGGCCATTTGCTAGCGTTAAGCCCCTATTTATTATTGTAACTAGTAGAGCACTATCGTTTTCGGTACGAGCCGGAGATCGTTCCGTGTTTCTTACTGCCCATTTGTCTGTACCCTCTTACTTATTCAACGCGGAAGCTGTCCAAGATAACTGTTTTATATCGAAGATTATCGGTAACATACTTACTGATTGTTTCAAACATAGTTCAATAAACGTCCATATGTTGCAGTCAATTTAAAATATACGCTCTGTGTTATCTGTGTGTCCTGAGATATAATCTAGGACTTTTCCAGGGTGATAAGTCTTTTCCTAGGCATGCGTGTTGCATCTTAGGACGTGTGTAGGCTTTCGATCATATTATAAAAAAATAGATGCATTAAAAATATTAGTATTTATAAATTCGATTGCAATATTGACCGTAGTAAACATTGCAGAAACTCGATAGTACGAGGTCTTGAGTTTCCAGTTTATAATAAGAAAAATACTGGTATCGTATTTCGAGTTTCATGTCAATGCTTAAGAAGTTTTGAAACGAAAAAGTACCGTGACTGACCATATCAATAATTATTATTATACGTAAGGAAATAAAATAATATAATCATTACTAAACTGTAAATTAAATGAACGTTATCGACTCTACATTCCATATTACTCAGCAGTCAAATTATCGCCGTAAGAAGCAGAGTTAGATATACTGTCTAACAGACAGTTTTCGACGGAGGAAGTATTACTGTAACTAATTAAGTTTTGAAATTCTCTTCCTTAGTTTCGTAAGAGCCTTGATAAGCATATTGTAATTGAAATTTCATTAAAATTTGCTCATTCAAGTATTTGTCACTGCAACAGTCTTAAGAAATAAAAGTTAAAATACATAGGTATATTCTTCTATAGGTACGTATAAAGATTTAATATAATGTTCGTGACTTTTATAGTTCATCTTTAAGATTATCTTCAAGATAATTAATGAGTATCGATTTTGTACAGATGCCAGATAATTAATAGCGAATAATTTTAAACCTATCTCGTCTTAAGCATTTTGGTATAGAGCTATTTCTAATACCATTATTTTTAAACCAAAGATTAATTTATTTTTTGCCATTCAAAAGAATCCAAGACCATCGAATTATCTAGAACAAACTATATTTTAAAGCGTCTTATATCTTTTTAATACGCGCGTCTTTTCATCTTTCTCCAGGTCAAAGAATAGCGATAAGTCTTTTGGTGAATGCCTACTTTGTACGAAACCTTTAGGTTGCCTTTTCTAAACTACGTGCAATTTCTGTCTATCGAAAAATTCAGCTCCACTGAGTAAGTATTGTACCTACTTTTAGAAAGGTCACCGGCTTACGGAATTGCAAGCCAAGTTCGACTTCGAATTCGGCTAGAGTTACTAGTAGTCTGAACCGAATAACTCAGTTTGTTCATTCAATTTTGTTTGTTTGTGCTTTGGGCAGGCGGTACATATGTATTTGTTTATGTAACGATTGTTACATATTGTTATGTAACGTATCAACGATTAATTTTTACTTTATTTACGACGCAGTGCGATGTGGTTTCTTAAAACTATCTCTTAAAATGAAAGTTGTGATTGCTTTCTAATAGTATAGAACCAGTAAATAGATTACAGTTTCCGTAATTTAGTCAAGAGGCACAAAAGTTTTTAATTTAGTGAGGTTAGTTGTAAATTTTATTTTTCAATAAAATGCCTTGTGTGCGTTAGTATTGTAATAGTTAAATGAACCCAATCCATGGCTGGACAAAAGCGGGGAATTCTTTCTGCAGCCAAATACATTTAATTTTTTTTAGACAACAGTGCCTTGGCATCACCCTGATATACAGCTAAACAACATGAGTTTATCTATGTTTCTTGTGAACGCTACAAAAAAATTAACGTGATTTACCTAAAGTGATAGAAGACGTTTTGCAGTGTATTTAATTTTCATTTTACAAATTACTTAAAAAAAAAATAAAAGTCAAGCCAACTCGTACTCAGCGTGGTAAACTATACACTAACCTCACCTCATTCTGAGACGACCCATCGTTCCACTGTTAGTTAATACTTGAATGATAAAAGTGTTGATGATGATGATGATGATGATAAAGTAGATTACGAGTCAAACAAACGTGCAATTGTCTACAAAACAACTTGCTCAGTTCATTGGCGCGTATGGCGGGTGAAGTTTTAATAAGAGAGCTTGCGGGAACTCCAGCTTAACTTGCCCAACAATTTTGTTCTTATAACTTTGGTCACTGTCTGTAAGTCTAATTCGGTTTTCCTATGAAGCGCAGTCGCTGTTTAATTGTTTTAACTTTAATTATATCTACGTACAATTGTCTCCGCAAATATGCAAACATTATATGTATGTATAAGGTTTGTTTTTTTACACCCACACCTACACTCACATTTTATAAACATGAATATTAGCTACTATTGTGCGGAAAAAGGCTGACTCGAACTTTCATCCTGTTATATAAATATAACCTGTAACATTTATCGTTCATTAGCGGTGAAAAACTGAAAAATAATTGGGCTTGGCACGGATTCAAATGGTCCCTATTGGCAATTGTATAGCAGAATTCATAGATTCACATGTTTAAACGATACTATTTACAATTTTACTGATACCTAATTCGAATAACCTAACCGTAACTGTTTTTCAACTATTCGAAAATTAAAAATTGAAACATTAATTGTTCGGATTGTAATTTTGATCAGGTTTCATCGCATCTATGATTGAATATGTGATATTTGAATGGATATACTAACTAGTATTATAAAAATCTAATTTATCCACAGGCTATCTAATTTATCCATTGTATTACAACGCTAAATTTATTTGACATCCACCTTGATGTTTAGGCATGACTAACAAATAATATTCGTTTTTGTAATGAGATTATACTAAGAAATATAATATTAATCATTATAAAATTTAATCAACATTTTAACAACATCAACATTATGTACAATAATATCCATATTATTAAAGCGGTAGATATATTATACGTAGTTAGGATAACCATTATTATTTTCTTAGAATAACGATATTATAGATATAGTAAGAAAGTTTTAAAGCTATAATGAGCTCAAAAGAAGATATTTATGATCGGCATAGTCGGTGTATGTTTATTATTTTAATATCAGGTCGATGTAAGACATTGATTAAACTATGCGAGTGTTTAAAGAAAAATGTCGTAGTCCCAACAAAGCTGCCTCACGCTTGACTAGATAGACGATCTGCAGATAAAGGCTTTGAGCGTCCATTTTTCTATCCCACAACTGCTTTCGCACTGAATAAATCTTTCCTGAGAGGCATCCTTTTAGAACGCAGCAGTATTCTTCATTTTATGTAATACATGGCTTTATAGGCGTATTATAATATCTATAGGTATGTATAAAAATGAATGTTTGTCTGTATGTCATCGATGAACTCAAAAACTACTGTACCGTTTATTATGAAAATAGATACATATATGTATTTTTCCACGCAGAAAGTTTGTACAATATGCTCATTGATGTCACTCGCCACCTGGTGGCGCTGCAGAGTAGCAACTTCTGCCCCGTTCAACCTACTGTCATGAAA
>DWEC01003071.1:0-10970 GCA_018245735.1 Microceris miodesmiata
AATGTTAAAAATTTTTAGTGATCGTAAAGCACACTATGCGTCGCATTATGAGTCGCGTAAAATTTAAAATACACTTGATTTTAATATGCAATAGAAATTTTAAACATGCTTAGGTAAGTTTCGGTTTCGGCCGAAACTGAGAGCGATGCCGAAGGTTCTGTTTCGGTTTTGGCTGAAAAATCTGTTTCAGTTGGACACTATTGAAAATAAAAGAAAAAGACAACGGCACTATAGTTTAAGCGAATCTCGTCGCTAAAGCGTGTAATGTAATTTTTCCTGTATGCTGAACATTTGGTCCAAGCGTTAGCTCTGACCCGCATAGTGTGCATTGACCATTTTCGTTACATTGACTGTGTTTTATGTAAATCAGAATGTATTAAACTCTACCTTAAATGTTTTTATACGACTTTATTTCACTTCAACGGTACATTCACACTTTATCTCTTCGTTTCCTACGACCAAAAATTGTACAGTTTAAGAAGAAAACAAAATTTATTGCAAAACTTTGGAATTAAGCTTTTCTATCGTGATTTATTTTATTCTGTTAACGAAGATAACGAGCTACTAATAGTAATTTCGATTTAGTTACTAATATACCATATCACAGTCGTTCGTTCATGTTTGTTCATCTATTTGTAAAGAATTTTTTTCAACTCGTCATAATAACAAGCAGGCCACACTAAGAGGTAAAATGCGCTATAAAAGAATATATGACCAATCTTTATAGAACTGAAGCCCTAACAAAATGACTTTCAAAACCGATTTTAACCTTTGGCAATTAGATAAAACATCTCATGCCCATTCCGTCAACAGTTAGAATTTTTTTAATTAATTTATCAGCATCCTACGAACAATAAAAAAACATACAATGTTCTCTGATACCATTACCTCAGTAAACGTCTTCATGCAAAGATTTTATACAAGATTAAAAATAGGTCACTTCGAAAAAACCTTTGTAAAAAGAAATATTTAATTATCCAGTAAGTACTGTAGATTTCAAACTGATATTTTAATTAATTACAATTGTGTCTATTCATGTCACCGAAATACAAGTCTCTTTTCACTTCCTATCAATTTGTACTACTCGTAATAGCTGGTATAGACTACGCAGTGTGCTACGAAGTAAGACATTTCCATAATAAAAGCGGTTGCTACGCCGTGACATGTTTACTGAGACGTAGAAATTGACGTAGACCTAAATATTTTATTTTGCAGATTTCCGAAACGAAAATTAATTATCAATTTCAAGTGGATATATTTATTAGATTGATAACAGTAAATAGTATTTAATTATGAAAGTATTTTCGGCCTTTTTTAGTCATTAGTAGTTAATACAGTTGTAGATTTTAAAGCATATTGGATGTCTGTTGCAAGTAATTTACAAAGCTATAATCATAAAACGAGTAGCCGTTTTTATAAAATATATTCTGATTATTGGTTTTTATTCAGTATCTGTTTACATACAGTTATGTTTTCATATGGGTTTTATCTTCATATTGCAGTGACAATTGACGGTAATTTGTGGATGGTATATCAAAAACGGTTTATTCAAAGTTAATGACATAAAATAACAAGTTCTCTACAAAAAAAAATGTGAGACGTGTTAAGTCTGCCAATTTGTACTTGACCAGCGTGGTTGACCATGGCCATAGCGGTGTCCAACCGCGGAATAATAAAATGGTTGGTGATAATAATGGTAATGAGCATTTTAAGTTATTCCTTTGCTAGTATTACATGCATGGATAGTAGTTGCGATTCTAATCAGAATACAAATGGCTGCATATTTGCCCTGACGACCGTCTCTCCTGCTTTGGAACGTACCAGTAATAGTTACATAATAAATATTATACTTTTTCGCGATTTATTTTTTATTTAATTCTTAATACGATGAGACAACGAGGTGAATTAGAACATCCCATAGGCCCGCCTCTCATTTAACTACCCATCGGCACAGGAGACTGCAAGGAGACAGGACGTTTCTACCAATAGCAAATAATTATCAAAACCAGCAGTAGGACATAAAATATAGTGCAGCCAGCTGATGTTACTCATATTATCTGTCAACTTAACATTCAATCTTTCGAGTTAAAAACATTAGAAAGAAAACCGATATACAGCGGATAAAGCTCTACCGTTTTGCAACAATAAAATGAAGAGATACCTACTATTATTAAAAACAGAACTAGGTTAATGTTACCGTTATAACGAGGAATCTGGTGTTGTTATGACAGATGAACTTACAAACACAACTGGGTTACAGTAGTATTTTACTCGTCACGTTTAACGAAAAACAACTCAGAATTTCGTAACAACATACTTGACCTTTTGTTTACAGAGCTATAATACCTTTTCGGTTGTCCGAGTCTAAAATAAACGTTATGTAACCTTTTCACATTCTGAATATTCTTTTTTCATATGAAGAATGCATAAAAAGAACAGGTAGTGCTACTTCTCTTGGAAAGCCACAACTTCTACTTCTCTTGGAAATCTGTAGCTTATTCCGAACAGAAATAGAAATATTAGCGATAGTTAATAGGGCTGTCGGTATTTTTTTTATTTATCAACTCTTACATAACCATTGATTCTCTTTGTGCTATTCAAAAGTTTAGATTTAATTCGTCCATTGCTTTACATAACAAAACGCGGACCGTCGATACTTACCCAGAATATCATTGAAAGTTTACATTTATTAACATAATTGAAAACGTAATGCGTGTGCTGGTTTCTGTTATTTCAGATAACAATGACGTATTATTTTTGTTTTAAAACAAAAAGGTACTAAATTATAACTTTGCTGTATCATCATGCTGTATGTACTGCATATTTTTAAATTGAAAAAATGTTTGTAAAGCTTGTCTCTATTGCGATATTTAAATTATGAGCATGCACACGCTTATGACAACATTTCAGTCAGTAAAGGTTACAATGACCTACTTTTTTGCTATGATATATTTGAGAATGTAGCAGAAATAATATTTACGTAACGTATTTTCGGTCTACCTCACGAAGGACGCTTGTTCCCATGAGTGCAATATGTTTGAGTAAGTCTTAAAGTTATATACTTTTCCGCATTCTCACATATGGACTCTCCATCTCCAACACAAACAAAGAGAGAAAACATAAACTGCTTTGATCGATATGTTAATACTGTTGTTTAACCATAGGAATATGTGTACCGTTTATGTTTCTAAAAACGTACCCTGGTTACACAGATCTATATGTTTAAAAAGATTAGCAAATTTTAAAATATGTAACATTGCGTCTTCTGTTATTATATTCCTTTTTTTAAATTCAAAGACTTCTATTCACATTCACGACAGAAAAATATGATTATTTTTGTATTTTTCAATTATCGTAAACATGTCATAACTTACTACCACTTTCCTATATTATCGTAAAGATTACATAAACTGTAGTGTACACGTTACGTATTGATGATTCAGTTCGCCTTTTACAAAACCATTTTGCTTGTATATTTCTACGAAATCACTGCAAAAATGTGTATTTTCCATGCGTAAATAATCATATAGCAGCTCGTGCCAATATGTTTAATGAAAAAGCCTAATAACTACTAACAACTTCAAAGGCGGGGATAAAAAAAATTGCACCCAAAAATAATCTGAATTCGTCTAAGCCAAATAATATTATAAAAGAAATAGGAAAAGTATATTATTGCTGTAGTATTATTTTTTAATGTGTCATTATATTATCTAACATGTTACGACACATATTTACTGTGTAAATATGTCACAGCACGTTTCTGCGACAGCGCTACGAAAACGTAGCACTTCACACACATTTTCGTGGACACGACTCGTCTTCACGATAGCATTCTAAAACTTTTTGTTGCATATTATTATGATTAAAGATATTACTTTACTGCTTAGCCTCACGGGTTTTAAAATTACAAAAGTAATTGATATCGTAATCATAGTTGATCTGTAGCAGATCATTCGGTATGACAATGATATAAGTTGCGTTTTTTTATATAAGGGAGGTTCATATGAGCGTAAGTATGTAATATATAGGGCTTATATTCAATATTCTAAGTCCTACTTTCTAAACAGTCGTACCCGAGATAGATACCACGTTTGAACATCCGAAACTTATTCAAAGACTTCGTGTCATCACTCGTTTCAATACCAAATTGAAACTCACCCACATGAATACTTCCATATATAAATACATATATGAGATAGTACACTATACATGCGTTCTTGCGATAGGGTTCATTTTATTTTGGATAGTTTTTTACACAAAATAAATCAATAAATATCATGACTAGTGCCATATATAGTGAATAACATCAAATAGATAAATTTAGATACCTTATCAAGATGTTAAATCACAGAAGGAAAAATACAGCGATGACATTCCATGATAAAGCAACTCATGCGGTTTCAATTAAATCTACAATTGATATATAACGTAGAGTGAACATTTTAATTTGTCACACTTTTAATTAATTACATATTTACAAACTACTAACAATTAAAATCATGCATATTGTCACTTTGCTCTAGAATCGAGATATCTACATACGAGCATAATATGTCGTCTTATAATTTATTTATATAATATACAAATGACACGGAATCTACCTTTCCGACTATTGCCATTAGGTGAGTCATTCACTACTACGATAAATGGCCGAAATTACCCACGACGTACATTGCCTATAGCTATCCAGGCTAACAATTGTCAATTACATGTCGACGTTTTTTATTACGATTACAAATAGAGTACATAAAATATGAACGTTCAACTTTTGGTATTTCTTTATTAGGATAAAGTGTTGAAAACTTAAAATAAGAAAAACGTTCGTGACAACAACAAAGAGACTTGTGTTGAAGATGCTTGTTGGAGAGGAGCGGTGAAGAGGAATAAGTAATAAAAAAGAGGTTCATTTCAAATTTTATTGCAAGATCCATTCTTGATAGGGCTGTTTTCTGGCAAGTTATCGATCCTTTGACCTTGGCAGCGTCCGTAAGCACCGAACTCGGGAACGGGGGTTTATTTTGGTGTCTATATTCCACAAGGTCTTAACATTTCATTCATTTTTACCTACTCATATCTGGAAAATCTGTTTATGCACAATTAAGTTTAAACTTAGAAGCTTTTCCTTGTTCATAATTGCAGTTTCACTTCATAATGGATACCAAGAATCATCGCTTAGAAATTGTGAAGATTAATTCTATTAATGTACTGGTAGAAACAAATACACTCACACAATCTATCTCTGGATTCGGTATAAATTTTAAAAGGCACTGTAGGCACTTGTAGGCAAAGTAGGCACTGTAGGCACTTGTAGGTAAAAAGTGATGTGCTTAGGAGTCAAAAACGATCTCACTTTCATCCCTAGGGGTGCGTGTTCATTGAAACGAAGCGGAAGTTAAGCGAAACGGGGGTAAAGTGAAGCGGAGCTGGACTGGTGTGATGTATTGCGTGTTACAGCGAACAGGATAGAGGGTTTATTGCGAGTTGAAATTTGCGAAACACGCTGTAACATACTGCATACTCGTATGTACAGAAAGCGATCTGAAAAAAGGACTCCTGCATGCTGAATAGTAGTTAGGGGTATGATGTGCTGTTGTGTCAGCATGAAGCAGAATCGCTGCTATTTTAATTTTAGTATTCATTACCATTATGGCCTTAACCCTCTCAATATGAGAGGAGACCCATATTCCAACAGTGGAATCATAATGGGTCGGTTATTATTATTATACATTACCGTTACTTGTTCGACTTCACAATGAGCATATATGTATTAAGCATTTGTAATATATGAAACTAACTTTTGCTGCAAAGTATGTACTCGTATATTCGTTTAAGTGCGGATAACAGAATATTTAGGAAATTGTATTTTGCTCACGTATTGAAAGCTCACCTATAAATGCTTTATATAGAGATTTGGGTCCAAGGTATTATGCAGTTAATATGACGAGGGTAAACGACAAGGGTTAAACCTTATTTTCTTTGCTTGTTAAAAACGTGATCGAAAGCAATAACGTTTATAAAATATTTCTTAAGTTTTATAAGTAAATATATAAAATTATATAAATTCAAGTATATGTATATAACACATAAAACTTCTAAATATAACGTCCTGTATTATAAGGTTAAAGTTTTTCAGTAACAATTAGTACAGCTTCAGTGTCTAACATCGTACTTGACGACTTTTCATATGCATTATTAAACTAAGTCTGCCCTTGGCTAAAATGGAATACGATAATAGCCTTAAGCCTTCTCATGTGGAACGAGAGATCAAAATCTGATGCGATGAAACGATAGAAGTTCGATTATGATAATGACGAAAAAAGTAATGAAGGAACTAAATTAGCGGTTGGAAAATTATCGACTTTCAGTAACCGTTTATCAACCCTGTAAACTATTGTGAACTTGTGCGTCAATCAATTGTGTTTGCCGCAAGTTTCGGACCGACACGGATGTGACGTCAATAATTTGACTATTGCCACACCTATTTATCCTATACGAAACGTATTTTAATTATTGCTATACCTATTAGTACCAAAACAATCTTTAACAAAGCCTTCAGCAAGTGCAACGTCTACATATACAAATGTACCAGAACAAAAACCCTTTTAACGAGTGCTACCTATAACACTAAATACTATATATATACCACATACGTAAGCTTATGTATGAAATATGACACTATACTTCATTTCTTTTTAATGTTATGACATCCTAATAATACTATATGGTATTCTGAATATAAAACCATATATCATCATTTATTTTTAACATTATTGCGTCATAATTATATATGAAGTGGACTTTTAGTAGTGAATCGTAGCAGGTCTAATTTCACGTTTCGCTTGCGACGAAACTCCGTATAAAATTGTGCCTCTCGAAATATTCTTGGATGCATCTGAGAATGTAATACACATTTTCCTGTATAGATTTCTTTGCATAATAAAATTCTTTGTCTGAACGTTGGCAAAGACCAAGTTGTGCTTTGGCCATACTTTGCTATGAACAGTTTGGTATCGGGTAAAACTTATAAAAATGCATTAATAACGTTACACTGATTTTGGTTAGCGTCAGCGAGTATTATCACTAACCTCAAGATTACAACATTTTTTAAATATTTTTGAAATATACAAGGAAAAAGTAATTGCTTTAATTCCATTTTCCATCCAGTCTTCCATAACTATTGTAAATCAGTAACAAAATATACGTCAACATTGAGTTAAAAAATTGCTGGATATCGAGTTTTCAGAACTCGGATAAACGCTGTAGTCAGTAGGAAACCGGATATCCGGGGGAATCAATGGCTATCTTTAAGGATAACGTCTCGTTACAGTATTAAAAAAGGAAGGAAGCATGTTAAAGAAAGAAAGTTAAATATTATATTTAACTTTGATATCTTCCTGTTTTAGTAGCGGGAAGTAAAATATACTTAAACTACTTCTAAAATATATCTGTAAACTTTCTGAACGAGGAGGTCAAGAGAAAAAGCACCGGGAATTTCTATCCACCAATTGCTATCTGAATGGTCATCCAGCAGAAATTAACAAAGGAATTGATAACACGACCAGTTTAGAAATTGTTTTTAAATTACATTTACTCGTATACTTGGCTGCTGGAATTTGGCAGATGTCTTCTGTCACATACACCATCGCATAAATGCCTTTCGTTTGTGCTAAACGCTAGAGTTGGTAGAGTCGCTAAGTTGTTAGAAGAGTTCAATCCAGGGCTCATACTTAGTAGTTATAATATATTTATACATAGAATTTAGCTACTTTTACCAGGTTTTTATAAATTTACACCAGCTTACACGATATTTTAACGGCACATATAAATCATTCAAAAACTGTCGTGATGTCTGATCGTGAATAGAATTGGAGCAAGTCGTCTAAGGAGGGTCAATGCCTCACATTCCTTCAAAATAAGTACGCGGTAAACATTATATATTTATTATGGTTACTTAAAAACTGATTGTTCGGGTTTATTAATAAATTTCAAAGGTATTTATTTTTGCTTCTGACATATTGAGGTTTATCAATATGTACTTGAACAATTAAAGAGTTTAATAAATATTATTTTTGAAATTTTGCAAAAATTGCTGAGGGTTGAATAATGTTTAAAATTTTTCCATAAATTTTCATCAGACCACAACTATATTGATTGAAAATAACTGCCTGTATGTATGTAGTCCGCTTTATCTTTGAACAGTTGCAATGAAACTGCATGTGTGCAATCGGCTTTATACGATACGGCTTTATAAGAATTATATCACCATTTCCCACTATTTCTTTTAAAGCGCTACCAAAGAGAGAATGTAACATTAGGAAAAGTATCAAAAATATTGCCTCCGGATTTTTACTTGCAATTTCCAATAAACTTCTCTCGAAGGTAACATAAAATACAGCCGTATATTTCGAACGGTATCGCCAAAGACGATTTTGAACCCTTTGCATTGAATCGTTCAACTCAAATTTCTTAAATTCGTCGGCATTATATTTTAAAATATGTATTGAATACAGTTAAATATCTCTAAAAGCGTTTTTTGTATTTCAATTCAATTTCAACTGTGATGGGAAACCTCGCGCGGAATTCTGCATACCATAGAGTTCTCCAGAACGCTGTTGACGGCGTATAAAATCTGTTAACCCGCATTTGGCCAGCATTAAAAATTATATCCTTAACCCTTCTCATGCTGAACACTAGTACCTAACAGGAGACCGATAGCGTCCTCGATGATGATTATCAATTTCATTTTCTTTTTGCAAGTTCTTTTAATTTTTAAGAGCAACATTTAATCACCTGTAACACGAAAGTACCCATCTCTTATCAAGAATAGTAAGCCTGCCCAGTATAAATTCATTACAAACATGTTAAAAAAAAGATAACCCATCTTATAAACAGTTTTATTCACATTGACGAGCCGAGTTAATTGCTTCTTGACCTTAAAACGCCGGGCGCATCTATTCTCCGCCTCTCGACTCACAAAAGTCATTCTTCCTACATAATGGACCTGAAACGCTCTCATTAGTAGCACCCATCAACACTATAAAAAATGTATATTGCACTTATACATCACAGACGTGACTTCATTATGACGTCATCTAATTGTTTATGTGATAAGACTATCCTTTTAGGAAAATGAAGAGTCTTATGATGGACCTTGCCTAGAAGAATAAGAAAAGAAGGTATTGAATCTTGCCCTGTAGAATCCTCCGTTATATTTGTCGGGCTCTTCCTATTTGGTTTTCACGAGGCGAATGATGCAGTAGCGTAATTGGAACCGATATATTTTCACTATTGTGTATTTGTTAGAAACTTTGTAAATGAATGTTGTGCTATAAAGAATTTAAGATGTACATTCAGGGCCGATGACGCTTCAAAGTGTAGAAATTACGGAGTTTTTTGAGTATTTTTTGCTGGTTAAATATATGTTCCATCGTGCAATATAACGACATACATATTTGACTTATGCTATTTGTGGCTGTCCAGCCACTGGACTGCCTATCTGTCCAGATATACTATATAGAATTGATTTTTTTATTTTGGATAGGTATAGCACCAAAAAGAAAATGTATTGGAAACTAATAAAAATGAAAAAAAATATTACTTATTTATGTTACTTTAGAACTTACATTACTTGTTAGATAAACTGAACTAACAAAAATAACATCTACGTAATTTGATTATCAATCTATTAATTAAATTTTACTTTATACACCATGTAAAACCCATTACTTAATTACTTTTAATAAAGATATTCCATAATTAATAAATACAGCAATACACAATGGAACGACGTACTGAGTCACGCCTGCCTTGGTTTAATTAAAATGTTAACTGTGTCATATTTATATCAGTCCTAACAGAATTCCGTAGTACCAATAAAATCTTTCTTATGTCAAAGGAACGTGTACATTAATCTTTATTTCTATAATTAAGTTAGCAAACAGATAGACGGGCCACCTAATGGTAAGTGGTCACCGTCGCCTATGGACTTTGCAAAACTCGAGGATTGGACGATGTTTCCCCGCTAAATTAAAATGAAATTAATTTCAAATTATACTTAGTCGATAGCCATTATTACCGATCAGCCATTAATTTCAAATTATAGTCGATAGCTATTACGGGGTATTCTAAACATATATTTTTTTATTATCATAAATCATCTTCCTTGTTTTAATTTAACTATCTTATTTAATTTAACTATCATCCAAAAGTGGTCAAAATAAATGATAAATAATGTTATGATATATCAATTCTTTAAAATGTAAATCTTAAATACAAACGTAAAAGAAACAACTGGTCACTCTCTGCTTACTCCGTGAGGCACCTGGCATAATAATAGAAAAAAACATATTAACGAGAATCAAATATTCAAAAGAGTTCCAAGAATACAAATTAAATTCATAAATACAAACGAGAATTAGGAACACAAAATACAAATGAAATCTTGAAATACGAACGAGATCTACAAATACAAACGAGGTCAAAGAATACAATTGACATCTTGGAATACGAACGAGGTCTACAAATACAAACGAGATCAAAGAATACAATTGAAATCTTGGAATACGAACAAGATCTAAAAATACAAAGAAGATCAAAGAATACAATTGAAATTTTGAAATACGAACGTGATCTAGAAATACAAATGAGCTCCACGAACATAAACAATCGAACGAGATTTATCCATAAGAAACGGTTACCATTTCGACATTAAGTGTTTGTTTCAAGTTATCGAACTGTTGAGCGAACTGCGGGTGGAACCAATCAAAGAGATAAATCTAGTTCAAACGTTCGCAGACAAACTTTGTCCGTATCGTTCTGAACGTTACAGCGGATAAAGTTTATAATTAACTATTAAGCTACTATTCAATTCTTTCCCTATGTATGTATGTATTTCTTAAGTTATGAACGTTGAATTATCGTACAGTCGACTATAGCCAAATATTATGGATCCATTCAAATTGTGAAACCAC